>CAUYON010030590.1:0-56776 GCA_963573935.1 Arctocebus calabarensis
CACCCTGGATAGAGTGCTGTGGCATCACAGCTCACAGCAACCTCCAATTCCTGGGCTCAAGCGAGTCTCTTGCCTCCACCTCCCAAGTAGCTGGGACTACAGGCACCCGCCACAACACCCGGCCATTTTTTGGTTGCAGCTGTCATTGTTGTTTGGAGGGCCCGGGCTGGATTCGAACCTGCCAGCTCAGGTGTACTTGATTGGTGCCTTAGCCTGTTGAGCCACAGGCGCCGAGCCGAATTTTACAAATCTTAATGATTTTAAAGTATTTCAAAAATATATATGTGCTTCTACATATGTAAATTCATAGAGAAAATATTTTAACATTATGAATTATTTTGTAATGTCGTCCACTTTGGGTAATCAACACATATCAAATGTATACTTAATATAGAACATCAATTTATAAAGCATGTGCAATTTAAAGTACACAATTCTTTCAACATCTTTCTCCTTCATTTTTTACAAAAGTTTTTACAATATCAGCTAACATTTTCTCAGAAAATAGATTCTATAGCAATCCTTTTTTTCTTAACAACTTTCATCTCATTGATTGGAATAAATCATCAATACTACAATGTATATTTTATTTCACCCTAGCAGATGAAAACATGAGGTATGTAGAATAACAGCAACAATATTATACAAGGTCCTCCTATCAATAATTGTGTAACTTGAAATTTTACCTGAGCAGCATACTTCAAAACCTATGCCCTATCCTTTTTTTAATCAAAATAACATATGCTATAAACGTTTTGGGTTACTAAACACACAAATGTTATGATAATTCAACTATGTGAAGTGGAAAGAAAACTAGAATAGATAGACAATAAATTTAAGTGTTCACTT
This sequence comes from Arctocebus calabarensis, assembly GCA_963573935.1. NCBI lineage: Eukaryota > Metazoa > Chordata > Mammalia > Primates > Lorisidae > Arctocebus > Arctocebus calabarensis. The sequence continues at coordinate 850 of CAUYON010030590.1, forward strand.
AGTATAGACTTAGAGCAACCACAAAATTTATTTGGGTCCCAGTGTCTGTAAAAGTGAAATGTTCATCTCTGCTCTGATATTTAAATGAGACAACACATGGAAAAGTTTTCCTTGGAAATAAAACAGTAATCAAAAGCAATGTTTTGGTATAACAACTTCTCTGAGATTTGTACATTAATCTGCAAAACAATATCAAGTATAAAATGACACATAGCAAGACTATTAGTTAGAATCAAGACAGGTAACTGAGATATCTTTGAGAATTAAAACCAAAGAGTTTGAGTGAGGATGATTTGAATGTCAGCTAAGTAGTCTGTGCATACATTTCCTAAGTAACCCACATAAAGCAAAGAGGCCTTAAGACTTAGTATTAGCAGCCTAACTCTGATCGCCTTAAAGGATAATGAGATTTTGAAGAGGTGTTACAGATTTATATTGAACACCACACAGAAATCTCTTATAAAAATTTTTGGACTTGTATTTCTCTCTTTAACGTTTTACCATCATCCACTACAACTCTCATCTCTCTGGAAGTTACCTGTGATGGTTACTTTCATGTGTCAAGTTGACTAGGCTAATGGGTGCCCACATACCCAGTAAAACATTATTTCTGGATGTGACCGAGGGAATGTTTCCACAAAAGATTAGCACTTGAATCAGCAGACTGAGTAAAAATAATCCACACTTTCCAATGTGGATAACCACCATGTAACCCATTAAGGAACAAATATAACAAAAACACAAAAGGTGGAGAAAGGGCAAATTCCTTCTCTCCCTCCCTCTCTCTCTCTCTCTCTCTCTGTTTTCCTGAAGTAGGATATTTATCATCTCCTTCTTAGCATATCAGAGCTCCTGGATCTCAGGTTTTTGGACTCTGGGATGTATGCCAGTGCTCCCCAGCTTCAGGGTGCTCCCCCAACTCCTGTGGTTCTCAGGCCTTTGGCCTCAGACTGGGATTTACACCATTGGCCCCCAGCCTTCCTGATCTCCTCTTATAAATAATAGATGGTAGGATTTCTTAGTCTCTCATAATTAGTATTCTCTTACATATCTAACCTATTGTTTCTGTTTCAGTGGAGGATTCTGACTAACACATTACACCTTTTCCAATATGCTGTGCTACCAACATGCTGTTTAACTCCTCTACCTCCTATTCAAGTTGCCTACTGTGACCACCCTCCTTACTTTAACAAGGCCCATGGTAAGTGCATTCTTCTCCCATGCTGACCACCATCTCTTTGAAAATGGTAGCGTATTTTGCTGAACAAAATCTTCTATCTTGTATATATCCTGAATTCTTAACAGTATAAGGACAAACCTTAGGGAGCTTTAACAATAAATAACCACAACACCTTGACCTAAAAAGAGTATAAAAAAGTATGTTGTTTATCTCTTAAAATGAGATTAGAAGAAAGAAATCCTTTAGAATACAAACTATGAAATATGTTCTGGCCTCCTACTATTTAGGTGGATGGCTAGGGGAGGGAGGTAATCTCTACATTTGCAGGGGTCTCAGTAGAATGGAGTCTACTTGGACTCTACTCATTCCCCTATACGACTCTTCTTTCTTCTGTACCTCAGTCACCCCGTTCCCTTCCTCCCACTTGCTGGTATTTCCTGCCAAATAAACTGCCTGTACTAGAGTCTTTGTCTTAGACTTCCGCTTTCAGGGAAACCCAAACCCAGACAATAGCTATCTTTTATCCAGCCTGTAGTACATGGATACTCTCACATAGATGTTCAGTAATTCTGTGGTATCCTCATAGGCCCCCATTTTAATAAGAAAATATTAATTTAAAGAGGTTGAGTATTTTGTATAAGGCTACATAGTTAATTCATAACAGAATCAAGATGCAAATATATCTTTGGATCATTCCAGTCCAAAGTTATACTACTTCTTCTACAGTATGGTGCTTTTGTCAAGAATTGCAAACATAAATTGAATGCCTTTTATATGCTATAATCTCGTAAAGACTATGCCAAATGACTACGGAAGTTTATTTAATCTACATTTACCCTATCTACTATGAAGTCTGAGGTTGGAAGTTTCTAACCAGATAAGCTTATCTTAAGATTTCAAAAGTAAGCATTGCTTTTTATAAGCAGTCGTATCATCTTAATGGGTTTCACGAAGTTATATACTATTTCACAGAAACATAATTTTCCTCTCCAAAGAACTTAGACAATTTTCTCAATATAGTTCATCTTATTCTTCTATTTTAATGAAACTTAATCCAGCACTATTTTAAATGTTCAAAAACTAAACAAGTTTTAAAATAGTGTTTCTATTATCTTTGCTTTACAAGTACAATGAAATGGATATTGTTTTTGTCATTTATTTTTTCATAAAAACTTTATGTGCTTCTTCCCAGAGCTGCAGTCTAAGCAACAGATTATTCATAAATTTACAGAGTTTGAATTTTATAAGTATGTAAATGTAAATGTACAGAACTTTTAAGAAGTTTCATGCTATTAGAAATGGCCTCACACACACAAAAATGAATTGGAAAGGAAGAGCACGTGAATTCTCCTTCTAATTGGTGTCCTTATAGTTTCTGTAAGCCTTTAGCCAATTCATTTTATCTTTTTTTTAAGCCACAGGTGTCTTATTTTTAATATAAAGTTAACAATAGGAAGTGTTATTAAAAGAATACAATGAGATGGTATTTGGAAATTAGAGATATAAGATAAATACATGGGTGTGGAAAGTATCTGTTTCCAATCTAGCCTTCAATATATTTTAGAATATTTTAATCATTCGTACTGATTATATATGTTTTCACAAGACCGACTTCCTCACTTGTTTGTCCCTTTGAATCAGTGTCTAAATAGGGAATGGACTTTAGAGAGGAATACTAGAACAAGCCACCCTTTCTTTCAATGCACAGTATTAATTAGGTCATACAAATGGAATAATCACAAAACTAACATTCATAAATAACTTTTTAGGTGCAAGGGACTTTGCTAGGAACTTTACACTCATTATTTTATTTTACCTTAAACCCAACACAACCAATGAGCTCCGTCTTATGATTCATACCTCATCCCCGAGGAAATGTGAGATAGAAAAGAGATTACTAACTTATACAGAGCCATGGTCACGTGGCAAATGTCAAAGCTGGCCTCCATTTTTTTTTCTTTCTTTTTCTTTTTCTTTTTTTTTTTTGTGGTTTGTGGCCGGGGCTGGGTCTGAACCCGCCACTACTCCTTTGAGCCACAGGCACCTCCCTGTCTCTGAAAGGTTTGTTCTTGCTGCTTCATCTCAGGCCAGTTCTATATTAACATGGTTGTGTCACAACCAGTATATGGTGATATTTAACTAAATGCAATTGTTTTCACAAAAATTAGATACCCAATTTTGAACTTAGGTATTTTTATTATATCACAATCACTGAGTTGATAGATAAAGATGTAGGTAATGTTATAGATAGATATATGTAACACATCAATTTCAAAATAAAACACTTTTGTCAGGTTGACCTCTTTTCCTTGGCAGAGCTGGTACACAATCAAAATAATAACATAAGCAGAAATCACAAATGAACACATGATAAACACATTTGAATATTGCCTGGAAAGCCCCTCCAAGTCCATTAAATAAAAATTTTTGCTAGAATGAATGTTAAACATGATAATGGGCACCACATGTGTGGAGGGGGGAAGGACTTTGGGAAGGTTTATTTATTGATTTTGCAGAGAAGGTTGTTGAGGATATTTTGTTGTTTCAGTTTTGTATGTTTATTTGTTTTTATTAATATTAGAGAGTAGACTACATAAAATATTTTCATCCAATAAAAGTATTGTACTATAAAATCCTGTCTACTTTTTTTGTTGTTGTTAATGATCTTAATTGATCTTAATGTATTTAAGGGGGAAAATGTAGGTTAAAAAGGCTTTAATTTTAAGAGCCAAGAGCTGGGGGCTATAAAATGCAACAGCAGCAGGACCAACAGCAGGAGAGATGGTCATTCTCCAAATGCAGAGCACAGAGTGTCTCCCACTGGTGAGAAAGGGCAAAGTTAGAGGGGGAAGCAGAGCAGAGGACAGTGACTAGGAAGCTAAGGAGAAACTGAGTGAAATTTCCCCTAGACAAGGAAGTGATGAGCAAGAGACTCACAGGGGTGTGCTAAGAGAGTGATTATCATCTTTCCCCGATAAATGGAACATCTGACACTTTGCTCTTTGTTACTAGCTGTGACCTCGGCAGAGTCCCTCATCTCCATCAGGTTGCTTGCTCATTTTCTAAATTGGAGTAATCATGGCTACCTTAGAGTTTTCACAACTACCAACCCTATACAGAGGTCTCCCTAATCTGTCTCCTACCCTGGCATCTGTTATGGTTCCCTCTGGAAGGGGAAGTGATTTATCTGATTGGTGAGATTAGACAAAGGCCCTGAACAGGTGCAATGCGCTTTGCTCTTTTTGGAATTGGCTGGCTGTGGGAGGACATTCTCCTGTCTGCTACTGTGGTCATGAGGGGTAGCTTCCCTGGACATGACTGGAGGAAGTCTCAGCCCTGCAGAGCTGTTCCTTCTCACTCCTATAATCAGTCTCAAGAACCACACTCTATGGCAACTAAGCTGAGGAGCACAGGGCATTAGGAAGCCAGAGTTCAGTAATCTAAGCCAAGCTGTGCATTCTAACACGTATTTACCAGTAATGAAGATGATCATTTTCTCATTTATTTATAACTCCATGTTCATTTTCTAAATGGTTTAGAATCTACAGGGAGAGAGTACCATGATTGCATTTCTCATACGCTAACAAGTCTTTTGATGGAAGTGGTGTGAGTTGCCTTCGTTTTAGAAAAATGGTCTCCCACTATTAGCTCAAATTGATGAATATTAACTAAACATCCTTTCAAAGAGTCTTTGAGAATATGTGCAAATCATATATGCAGCTTAATTGCCACTGTCACACTCTTACTTTTAGTGAGTTTAGGCCATCTTTAATAGTCCCATTGATGCAGGACAAAGCTGCCCTACAACCGCTGCCTTGGCGCTCGGTGCTGATGCTATGGCGGATGGAGGAACCAGCTTGCTGGAGGGGCCGAAGCCAGTGTGGAAGACACTGGAGCCTTGCTGTCTCCTCTTCCGGCACATCTGACTGGTCAATATCATGTCAGTTTCCAGGGCCTGAGTCTTCCTTAGACAGCTGGCTGTAACTGATAAACACCCACGCCCTAAGAAGTTCTAGCAAAACAACTCTAGACAGTTGGCTGTAACTGATGAAGACCCACGCCCTAAGAAGTTCTGGCAAAACAACCCCTTGGGACTACCTCGGAGAGGGAGCAGGAGAGTTTGTTCCCCTCCTGGGTCCTCTTTGCCTGGAGGTTTGTTTTTTCCTCTACTTGTAATTCTTCTTTCCTGTGAATAAATCCTGACTTACCACTACTCTTGTGGTCTGTGGATTCCTTCTTCGAATCCCCGAGACCAAGAACCTGAAATTCCAGTATCACCATCATCTATCACATCATAAAAACTTACAAAAAACTCAAGATTTTGTGTTCATAATTCATGTTTTTGTCCCTTCAAACAAACAGCTTCATTAAACTATTAATCCCTAGCATAGGGAAGTAGCACAGTAATTGCTTGCAGCACTTAGAGGAGCTGCTCCAGAAAATGCTTGGGGTAGACAGGTCAAATACATACTGACTTTGTTTTCTTTTTATTTCAAAAATCCGCTAGTGCATTTCCTCATGCATCTCACACACAGGCATACATCACACATACCCACACACAGGCAGAACGAAAGTAAAACACCACTTCAACCTTCAAGAATTGAAGTATACATTTGAATGCCACTGCCACTGATTAAAAATGCAGAATTTCAAGTCGCACTTTTCTTGATAATGTGTTGATACTCTGCCAGCCTAAGTTACTAAAATCACAAAATTAAATACTTAAGAATATATAAAACATACTACTTTTGAAGAAAACTGAACACTGGGAAATGTAACTCTATGCACTTAGTTCAAATAGATGACTGCTGTTGAAAAATACACTCAATTAAGTTCACAGCACAAATAATTTCCTGTGAGCACTTACTAATGGGCTTTTTATAATACCAAAAACATTAAATTAAAAATCAATTAAACAAACACAAACACAGTCTTTTTGTATTAAAAAACTATTCTTTCAAGTAGACACAACCCATTAATAATAAAAATTTTTGCAAATGGTGCTATAGCACCAGAGCAGAGATTGTGGTCCAATGCTAACAGGTCAAGAAAGTAAGAATATGATAACTCTACAGTAAGATTCAATGAGTCCTCTGAAAACACATGTGCTCCAAAACAAAAATCAGTGAAGAAGAGGGTTTAGAACAGAAAACTACATTAGGGTCAGCTCAGTAAGCTGAAGTTGGCTCTTTAATTAACTGGCAAAGTCAGACACCAGAATTGTAAGTAGTAATGAAGAAGATCTAAGTATTTTAGAATTAATTGAGGTAAATAGACTAAAATCCATTAATTGAGGGATGCTGCTACTAAGACTGCACTTTATGATTGTACAACAATCATAGATTTGACACATCAAAAAGGGTCACAAAGTCTTGACGATTTTTCATTCTAAGTTTGATATTAGAGTAGAAACCAAGCACCCAGGAACTCAAAAGTAGTATAATACTAGTTGGGATTTCCAATTCAAAGAAAGTATCATATGGATAAACAGTGCCTGCCGAGTAGTCAGTTTTAAATTATTTTGTGATTCAGTCTTATTTACTAGTAATTCTTAAAGTACTAAAGGTTGTGTTAGTAAAGAGAGCACTAATTTGGTTATATTAATATACTCAAAACATTAGTATCAAGATCATTCCAGCCTGTTCACATGACAACTGTTAGGAACTATTCATGGATAAATAAATCCACTCATATTATTTGCTTCTTAGCCTAGATTTAAATGTGTGTGTGTGCACGTGTGTATCAATAAAGACTCTTTGGTGAGGTAGCTACTGATTAAAATATCTTACTATTAAAATATCTTACTTATACTATATACTATATATATACTATATACTATATCTTACTTATTAAAATATGCTCTTACTAGGCATATTTGCATGATGCAAAACTATGCACATTAACATTTGGCAAATTCTCACAACTATTTCAGAATTGAAGTCCAAAGCCAAAGATTTGAAACTGAAGAGACTGAATTGGTCTTCTTCTAACTGGATTCCACAACCTTTAGAGTTCTTAGGTCCTTAAGGAAGGCTCAGGTGGGTTTGCTATTACACCCAAAACAACTGTGACCAAAGCCCTATCTGGACTATTTTATATTTAGAGCCTTGAAGAGATTTTACATTGAAGAGGAATTTTGTTACCAGAAAAAAAAAAAAAAAAAGAAAGGAGAAAGAGGATGGGAAGAAGGAAAGATAATCTACAGATTTTATGAATTAGAGAAATGAGGTCTAGATACATTAAGTGACATTTCACACATTCTTGGCCCAGATAGAACTAAATCTTAGGCCTCCTGATTCTTCCATGACAGAAAGTACCGGTAGCTCCATTTATACTTTTAGGAGAAGGGTCAGCAGATTTTTGATCCAAAGGTTTCAATAATTCCACTTCTGTGAAACCAAGGCACATCTGTTATTTCTACCAGGGGTGTCCAATCCATAGTCCATGGGCTGCACTCTGATTTTGTGAGAACTTCCTTTGCTTATCTATGGTATTTGATATCAAGAAAAGCACACACAGACTTTTTCTTTTATTAGCTAATTGGCTTTTGTTTGTGTTTATGTATTTCATGTGTGGCCCAAGACAACTCTTATCCTTCCAATGTACATCAGAGAAAAAAAAGGTTGGACACCCGTGACTTAGATGCTAAAAAACTTTTCTGAATGAGGAAAGTTTCTTGGAAGCCAGTTTTTTTGCCATTGCTTCTTACTATAATACCTATAAGTTGTTGACATCTCCCTCTAAAACAGGTTTGTTTCACTTATATTATGTGATTAACACTCACTAATTCTGTGGCCTTGGACAAGTTGTTTCACCTCTAATATTTTAGTTGTAGACCAAATAGGATAGTTGCAAGAGAAGTTGGGTCCTGAAATTAAACAGAACATGCTTTCTCGACTGCTTTTTCATATTACTCCCTCAAGCCTTTTTAGGGCATTTTTCCTAATCTCCTCTCAATAAAATTTAGATACCACAAATAGACTCCATATCTGTTTATGTATTGAATTCATATCTGTGCTTTGTTCACAAAGTAAGTGAATTTTATTTTTTCTTCTGGTGCCCAAAGAACCAATTTTCATGGCATTGGCAGCAACATTATCTTCACTGGGAAAGGACGATATAAGTAATATTAAATACCATGTACATAGAAAGAATTTGATAAGTGTTGGGCGTAGATTATGGACCAATGTCAGCATGCAGATAGAGTGCGGAGTATCGTAGAATCAGCTTTTCCCCCATATCCGATGTGGTAGTTTATGGAAAGATGATGGAGGTACATGTGGAAAACATTACCAGTTATTATATAATTATGTGTTGTTCTGTGCTTTTAAATTTACTTTTGCTATTTTATTTATTTTCAAAGAACCTTTAAAACCTCTTTAAATATGATGAAAACTTGGATTGAGCACATCTACACAAGCTGCTTATGGTAAGACAGCATATTTTAGTGGATATAGAGCCACCCCTCCAACCCTGGGCACATCTGTCTCCCAAATCCAGCTCTTTTGATTAGCACACTGACATCTAACTTGGCATTTTAAGCTTCATCTGGCTGAAGTTACTAATTTCTACAGAGGGATTAAGTGGCTATTTTCATCAAACAGCCAACTGTGTATGTAGCTACATTAGAAATAATATTAGAGAGGCTCAGTTGGAAGTGCCCTGGCTGGACATTCTCTTTGGCTTGTTGATTCCCTGGCCCCATTACTGTCATTGTAATATTGTAGGAATTGGTTTAACCTCTTAAAATTCTTCTGGATGAAATGATTTTTATTCCCACTGAGGAGAATGCAATTGTTCTGCAATTGGTAGATAAGTGTTTTCATCATGATATTGTGTTAAAGCTACATGTACTAACATAAATGTGAATTTTCAATGATAGACAAGGAACTAGAAGGTCAGGGGTGCCCTATTATGACAGGGAGGCAACAGTGGGAAGTCAGTATATCAGCACAAAAGAAGCACCAAGGGCATTTATCAGCAGAGGGCAGGTGGTGTACTCCTGCTCGAATGGAAAGCAAAGTTCAAGGGAACGATCAGAGTGCAATAGCAGCACACCTCTAGATGACAACCAGAAAGTCAAGGCTAAGACAAAGAAACCCCTGGACCCCCAAAAATCTCAGAAAAGACAGGGGAAAGATTCTGGGGAGTCAAGGAAGTCAGGCTCAGGTCTCCAAGAGTTAGAGGATTCCATGATGATAGGTGGGCTCTAAGATCATAAAACTTCTCAGAATTTACAAAAAAACACAGGAGAGCTGTGGATAGGGAGGGCAGTTTGGCATATTGAAGTTGCAGCAAATTTAAGAAACTAAGTTGAGTTCTGCTATATTTATACCTAGAATATATTTTCTTATAAACCAGGAAAAAAAAAACCTTGATTGCACATGCATGCTAAACTGTGTCGCATCAAGTAAAGGAAGATGATATCAAGGGTTAAAAAGAAGCATAACCCTCCTCAGGATCCCAAAGCAGATGCATCAACCCTTTGACCTCCTGAGACTTGGTGGATGCCTCAGGAGATCAGCTTCTGGCAGGAGTACCTGGTTTCTAGGACTCTCCTTTGACAGAACCCATTGTGGAAGCTCCTTTCTGGCATGACCCACAGGCTCTGCAGAGCACAGTCACCTGCATGGAGACACTGCATCTCCAGAAAAGTGTGTGTGGGGGGACAGGGTGTGGAAATGCTGCCCGGCCATATTGTTTTTGTCTGATATATCCTAATTTACTTCTTCACTTTGCCACCATACTTCTGCTATGTTCTGCAGGCTTCATTGGCAGTACCTGTAAAGACAAGCTCTCATGGACATGATGTAGCTGTAGTGTCAAATTAGGCCTTTCATCATGTGAAATTTGATTACGGGTCATAAATTAGGTATTTATCTTGCATTAACTGATGGACTTGTTAATTAGAAGAAATCGAATTTATTGACCTATAGTGAGTCTCTCCTACATTTACTATTGCCATAAAATAGAAAATCATGGCAAGAATACAGATGTAAATTAATTTTATTGATATATATATATAAGTCCCTGGTCTAAAAAAATATATAGACTGCTCTCCTTTCAGAGCATTTATGAGACATTTAGTCAGAGCTCAGATTTATTATCTTTTCAGGTTATGAATTTGTTGTCTCTCAACAACACTCTCCAGATCTGAATCCCTCCAAATCACTCTTTTATATACTCTGGCTTGTGCTGCTTAGGCAGGGTCCCTAAACCACATGTCTTCTTTCCCTTAAGTTTATTTTTCATGAGATATCACTTTACACCTATTAGATTGGCTGTTATCAAAAGATTAAAGATAAATGTTGATGATGATAAGGAGAAAAAGGATAGCCATTTTGGAAAACGCTATTGAGGTGTCTCAAAAAAAAAAAAAAATAGAAATACCATATGATCCAGCAATCCCACTACTAGGTGTAGTCCAGTATGCTGAATGAATGCCTGCACTTCCATGTTCATTGAAACGTTATTAAAAACAGCCAAGGTAAGAAATCCACCTAAGTGTCTATCAAAAGACAAATGGATTAAACCAATGGTCTAAAAACACACAATGGAATGCTCTTTAGCCTTAAAAAAAACAAACAAACAGGAATATCTGTCATTTTCAACAGCATGATGAACCTAGAGGACATTATGTTAAGAGAAATAAACCAGGCACAGACAGATAAATACTGTGTGATATCACAAGGAATGTAAGAAATTGAATTTAGAACTCAGAAGTGGTGAGTGGAATGAGGAATATCAGGGGCTGGGGAGAGGGAGGTACACAAGGGAAGAGGAAACATTCTTCAGTCAGATTGGAAGAACAGGTTCTGGGGTTTCAATCAACAACTATTATTTGTTGATTAAAAATAAAATCAAACTAAAAATAATTGCATATATTTTGTGGTACAAATGATATTTCATTACATGTATTACCTTGTGGAATAATCAAATCAGGCTAATTAACATATCTGTTGCCTGTCATTTTTTGTAATGAGGACATTGAAAATTCACTCTTTTAGCCATTTTGAAATATTCAACGCATCATTGGTAACTTTAGCCACCTGCTGTGAAATGGAACCCCACAGCCTGCAGAACCTGCTCCTCCTATCTAAATGACTGGGCCGCTGATCACCATTTCCCCTTCATCCTCTACCCCCACTTCCTCAGCCCCTGGTAACCACCATTCTACTGTTTCTATGAGTTTGACCTTCTTATATTCCACACATGTTTCTTCTTGCTAACTGGATTTCCACTTTTTTCTGTAAGTAGAAAGGACTGGAGGGAGTAAAGAAAAGAAGAAAAAAGAAGGGATTTTCTCCTTCCTGAGAGTCACCCAGCAAAAGCCCTTACCCCTTTAGCAACATTTGCTTCTGGTTTCGAGTTCCAGTTAAAATTTCTGGTAGAGTAGCATGTCCTACTGATAAGATCTAATACAGCTGGGCACTCTTCCTCACAGGACCTAGCTCTAAGTCTGGTGCTTAAAGGAAGGGTCAGGGATCAAAACAGAATGTTTGGGAAATAAAAGTAGCAGGGAAGATAATGCATAGAAAATACTCAGTTAAAGTATCCCGCAAGTTTATGCATGCAAAATATTAAGAAGAGTGTTTGGCACATAGTAATAGGTGTGAATTAGTGTGACCAATTATTTTATAGCAGAGGCTCAGTTTCTGCTAGTCATTTCAGGAGGTCTTTCTTATATAGCTCCTTATGCATTATAAGACAAATCATGAGGTACTATATTAACCCAAAGGGGATTTGACTCAATTTTAATTGTATAATGTCACATTACCATGATATAAATGTTGCATATTTTGTAGACTATTAAGTTGTCACTTGTTATACTTTCCCTCACTATTTTATCCATGATATTTAATTTTTCTGACCACTTAAAAATCATTTTTAGTACTGTACTGTAATCTTAAAAGTTTTGAATATTTTCTATTATGTTTACACCCAACTGGTAGTAATGTACTTATTTGAATAATGATTAGATTATGTACTCACATTACATACTTGGTGAATTTTGTTCCAAAAGTTCTTCATAGATTACTTGCTTTTAACTGTAGGAATAGCTATAAAAGTAAATGCTAGTACTTTCAGTCTACAGATTTGTTAAATACAGAAGTAGAAAATGACTTTTTAAAACACAGAATAATCAAAAGAGCCATCACATTTCCAGAATTTGCAGACAGAGATATAGTTGGCAAGGGAAACAAAAATATTTCGCACATATCACACTCCTGAAATGATCACAGCTGAGATGAATCAAGACCCCCAAAGACATCTTATATACTGAGATAGCTAATGAGTTAAAACCTTAAAAGTGGCAGTCAGTGGATCAAGAAAAAAAAAAGGAAAAGGAAATAATAGGAAAAGGGGAAGTCTGCAGGTCAGTAGCAGTGGCATTTATTATAAATAACAGTGAGTAAAAGACAGACTAAGTAAGAGGGTAAGCACTTGTCATCAGGGGCGTGGATAACATTGGATCAGGTTGGGCATGTTCTAGAGACCTGGCAAACTTACTAGGAGATCCCAATCCCAGGTTAGAGCAGGTTCAGGCAGGGTGACAATTGGTGCCTAAGAATATGACAGTCGATGAAGGATGCAACAAGTAAGAATGAGTGTCAGTGAGGTCCACAAAGAGTTGATGGAAGGTCTGGCCAGGTTAACAGTCATAACAATATGGATTTTAATCAGTCAGGAGGACTTGTGTACAGTGACAGAGCACCTGTTATAGGAAGGATTAACGCCTAGCAAATTCAGGTGCTCATAAAGCATTTGCAGGGTTTGATCATGATACGATTTTATAGAGCAAAACCAACATCAAGTTGGACTGATTACAGTTACCACATGACTGTTGCAATTAATCACATACTCTTTCTCTGTATGGAAGAGAACCTATCAATATAAGAGTAAGTGATTTGTCTTTATATATTTGGGCAGCAAGAGCTGGGAATGTTCATTCCAGGAATGAAAAAATAAAATAGACTTCTACATTGGTTATTACGTGGGAACAGAAGAAAGTGGAAAACATCTACCTGCCCTGTGATGGTATACCAGCTAAAGGCATAGTCATTCCTACAGCTACGAGCTAAGTAACAGCATAGTAAGGTAATTGTTTGACAGGTGTGCAATCGAGTACAATCAAACCAAACGTAGTTTAGAAGCTCTCCAACGTGATCTGTTTTCAGGACAGGGGAGAAAGAAATTTCTAAAATTGTCTCCTTAAAGTGTCAGAGACAGACTCGATTGTAGACATTCTCTTTTTAATACAAAAGAGTATCTACCATGGAATATACAAAAAATACCCATTTCAAAGGGAAAATGAATATTTGCACGTGACTCAAAGAGAAAGTTTAGTAAAATACTGAAAGAAAAAGAAAACACTGATTTGTGTGTGGAGACTGTTATAGAAAAATTCTTGAAGATTGTTATTCCATAGTCTGATTCTTATTTCTTATGAGTTATTCTTGGCAAGTGATTTGGAAATGCTCTAGACTCCAGACTGAAACTTGTTTAATAGCTTATTTAATCCATTAAAAAAGGAAAGACTTAAAAATGCTGCTGACTGAATATACTTTATGATAGATTATTTGGGGTGTCTAATTTGAACCCCAGGGAAGAGTAGAGACAAACTAAACATGTGAAGGACAGCAGTGGAAGCGGCCCATCTGCTCCTCTTGGGAGAGTTCTTTGCCCCCCATTGCACGTTGTTCCGGTGGAGATACTGAGCAACCCCCTCACCACAGGAGGCAATCGTGGGTTCCAAGCCTTTCCTCAGGACCACATTCCCATGGCAACAGGAAATGGTTACAAGTTAGGAAATGAAACTCTAACAGGACCTCTCGGATTGATTCCCAGGAGCCGAAACATTGCTCAATTTCTCCGTCTGCTGGAGTCACTAAGCCGGGTGGATGTAACCTGGGATAGTTATTGAACCAGCAGCATCTCTGCAGCTGACAGAGTGACAGTCACACCTTGAGGAAAGCAGAAACGCCGCTAAGAGAGCGCCAGGATGGAGGTGGGGCTCGGAGTGCGCGCAGGCAAGATGAACTTGAGCCGGGCCTCCGGAGAAATATGAGACTGTTCATATAATTGTCAGACGAGTGTTTCCTTTATAAAACAAAAGAGATCAGCCAAATTGCTTATGTTTTATGAGGGGTAGTTTGGGGCTATCAGATATTGACACAGACCCTGCACTCGAAGGCTAGGGAGACGCGGCAAGGAAAGAGATCAAGATACAGTCTTTGTTTTTTTCTTTCCTTAGCAACCAGACACAGTAGTACATATCAATATATAATCTGATTCTTGCACATATAAACACCAGGAGATACAATTAGTTTAATCTGTGCTTCACAAATATTCTTTATAAATTGCATTTTTAAGTGTAGCCTATACATTAAGTTATCAGGGCAGAGACAGTCACCACTCACTAAATACCAGTGTGTGTGAGGGTCACCTTCCCCGGCACCAGGCAGACAGGAGAGCCGTGTGACTAGGTCAGACCCATGCAGTATGAGCAGGTGTGGCATGTGACACTTGTGGCCCGAGGCATTGAATTCAATGTATCAGTCTCCAGCTCTCTGCTTTCATCCTCTAGAATCTAGTCTAGATGGAAGCATTTCTTGTTGTCCAGCGACCACATGGAGGACAGTGGCTCTGAAAGTCACCTAACTCACTGCAGGCTTTGTATGGGAGAAAAATAAACCTCTGTTCTTATGAGACACTGGAATTTGGAGGTCGTTTTGACATCATAACACTTCGTCTATGTTCTCTTACATTTTCCTTTTTATTTCTGATTTCATTTTCTTCATGTAGTTTGACAATATCTAAATAGAGAATTTTCAAAAAAAAAAAAAAAAAAAAGAAGAAGATCTAGAAACTTTCCCTATAAGTACCATTTGGGAAATGTAGATGTAATTTATAAAAATTCTGTTTTCAAGTGATCCTATAAATCTTTATAGTTATTAAATGTTTCATAATTAATGATTATTCAGGCTATGCATATTGCATTTGAAAAAGATAATACCTTACCAAGTTTAAAATAAAACATTCGGTGTATATTTTCTATTCTCGCACTAATTCAGTTTTATTTATTTATTTATTTTTTTGGTAGTAAAAGTCAAAATATTCCTTCTGTGGGAATGTGAGCTTTTTTCCTACTAATTATTTTTTCCAATTTACTACATTTATAACAATGATATGTATATATAGCATCAGTGTACTGATGATTATGCAGCTGTTTTTGTTTTTTATGTCCCAATGGACATATAAACCATAAATCATAAATATCTTCAACCAGTTCATCAATTTTTTCCGATCATTATGCTTAAATCATAATATTGCTAACAAAAATAACAAACACACCATATCATATTTATTAACCTCAATTTCATTTTTTAAGTAAAATATTTACCATTGTATACACTAAGGAAATGATTATGAATCTGAAATTTTACAAAAGTGTTTCTTGCCTTCTAATTTCCAAATAACTAAGTTTTGTTAAATATCAAATTTGCAAGTGTGCAGGTAGGGTTAACTAGCAGTGGAGCCAAATTACAGAGGTCTTTCCTTTCAAAAAGAAATAGCTAATGTCAAGAAGGACAAATGAAGGACTTCAAGGTGCAGTTGGTTCATTTTTCAGTTTCAAGTGTCCAAACCAAAGTGAAATACTGAACAGGAGAAGCAACTGTTGTCACCAATTAGGTTGCAGATTGATGGATGCAAGCAAACCTTCACTAGGACTAAAATTGATTAGCTGTCTAAGCAGACTTACGGATACATAAAAACCAGAACCATTCTGTTTTCTTTCTCTCTTTTATCCAAATTTCCCTTAGCATCTTGTGTAGGCTTACTAATTAACCTAACCACTAATTAACATGAACACTGAATGGCCCCAACTTAATACTGTAAGTATCTTAAATAGACAATCACACTTCAGATCTTTTCATGGGATGTCTTATAGAATGTATAGATTGATAAATATTTCCCCCAATCACACACCCCTAATCTAAAGATGTTCTTTATTTGGTGAAGGCCAGTTTAGAGCAGTGATGGCTCAGGAACTCCTCTGAGTCTGAGATGAGAACAAATGTTCCCCAAAATACATGGAGCAAGAAAGGAGTAATTGCTCTGCTCTGTAATCTACTTTTATTGCATACAGTTGAAGGTAAATAAAGTCAAACAAGGAAAACATAAATAAAGAAAGCTTAGACTTGGTCTTCTCTTCCTGTGGCCCCTACCCCTAAATAATTTTATTTATTATTTTAAGTTTCAACTTGCTTTTTAAAAACATCTCGTTGAGGTATAGTTGACAAATAAAACTTGCATAGAGCCTGAACGAGATGTGCTCCATTAAGAGTTCCTTCTGCTTTGAGATCAGCCCTTCTTCTCAAGCCACATTGCCCTGAGTAACCCTCCCCACTTTGCCTTACCTTTCACCCTACTTTTCTGTATGACTCTCCCCCGAGTTTTCCATGATTTTGAGGTTTGTGCAATAATAACTCCGTTTCTATTAGTCCAAACCATTCTCTGAGGTTTGGGTTCTCCCTCTCTCTATTCTCTCTCTGCATTTTGAAATTCATTGTTTTACTCACCGTGATGCTGAAAAGGACTTACACTAGCAGGACAGGGGCAGGAAACACATAGGCACGTTTAGTAAACCCTCTTCTCAGAGTGTTCATTAATTAAAACTGAAGAAGAAAACTCACTTCCCACTTCAGCTCCTGGTCTAAACTACATGTGTTTTTTTTTAAATGTCTTTGTATAGTACAAACACACACACAGAAACTTTATGGCCACCATGTATATTTGATTTTATTGTCTTGGTTCATTTTCTGATGCTATAACAGAATATCTTTAGACTGAGTAATTCATAAACACCACATATTTATTTCTCATAGTTCTATAGGCTTGGAAATTCAAGATCAAGGTGCTGGTTCCTGGCAAGGGCCTTCTGTATATGTCATCACATGGCAGGTTAGCAAAATGATCAGAGAGAGAACCCACTCCTACAAGCCTGTTTTACGATGGCATTCATCCATTCATGAGGATGAAGTCTTCATATCCTAAATACTTCCCATTAGCTCCCACCTCCCAATACTGTTGCATTGGTAATTAAATTTCAACATGAGTTTTGGTGGGGGCAAATATTCTTCATAACAATTGTAGATGAATTAGATTTGACTGCAATTCAATTATTATAGTTATATGCTTCAGTATTATTTATAGAAAAATTTATTTCAATAGATGCAATAAATGTGATTAATGATTCTTTTAAATAGTTTAGACTCATGGCTATCAAGTGCAGCCATCAACTAAGGGTTAGGTAAGCTGGTAAGTAAAATGGATTGCCTCTCAAATAAACGATCTAGCATATATTTTGGATAAGGGATAACATATACAAAGAAAAAGGAACTTTGCAACCCTAGAATGATATAAAATATATGAAGCTCTCTTCCAGTGTATAAATCAGGACTGTTAGTAAATACACATCAGATAGCAATTGTGTCTGCAAAGAACAGCACCATAATAAATGGAGGGCATCAGTGTATGTGGCTCTCTCTGCACAGATCTGACCAAGGTGATCTATATATAGGTTGTCCCTCCATAACACGTGCTTGACTGTAGTAACTTACATCCTCTAAATACTACTGCTTCCTAATTATTCCAGGGGCAAGGAAGACAAATGATTACAGAATAAATTTTAGAAGCATATTGAAACTCTGAAAACTGGGGCAGAAAAGTGGATATATTGGGCTAAATTTCTGTTAATATTTTTTCTTCTAATTTGTGATCAAAACATTGTTAGAGGTGATTCCTAGGAGAGAATGGTCGGCTAAACAGCTAAAGTCATATAATGGGATTTTTATTTCTGAGTTATGCCTTATGAAACTAGAAAGATAGACCCTTGAAGAGATAAAGTACATTATTTCATGAGATTCAGAAGCTATATATTTGTCCAGAGACTGGCTGATAATGCTCATAAATAAATTTGAACATGGAAGGGGAAGGTGAATAAAAGCTCAGATTAAGTTATGAAAAAAATTACAAATTGAGCACTTATGAAGATAAATATAATATAGAAACCACAATATAACAAACCAATAATCAAAGGACTATTATTACCATTCATTGAATGCTTACTATTTCCTAGGCACTTGAAAGGCGTCTGTTTCAATGCTTTTATTTCTGTTTGAGATGGGTCATTATTACCTCCAATAGAGCATTTTTTTTAAATAAGGTTTAGTTGATTTAAATCTTGATAAAAATGTCGGAACGAGCAAATGGTAGAGACAGTGTTTAAAATCAGGACAATCTAATTGCTCAATTCACCATTGTTTGTATATAGTTAAGGAGAAAGAATTTGGGAAAACAAGCAGGAAAAGTCCTAAGTGATCTCAAACACTCTATACATAGGACATACATAACAAAATAAAACCATGATGATCGTACAGAGAAGTAGAACTTCATACATGCAAATAAGACTTGGGAAAATGGATCATTTATTCAGATTCTTGTCACGTTGACCATACTGGAATGGAATGCTTTACACACGCACACAGACACACACACACACAATTAGACTATTAGAAAAAGGAAAAGTGAAATTGTTTATAAGACCAGATGACATTCACCTGCAGTAATGCTGAGTTCCTGATGGGCAGAAGGAGAACATCATAAAGTGTCTTTGACTAAATAACAAAGTTGGCACAGCAGTATATATTTATCTACTGCTGTGTCTCTTTTTAGCAGAAAGCAGGAACTCTTCTAAGGTTTTTTCCTAAGATAAGCAGTAACACTACACCCTCTGTAAAGAAATACACAAATGACATTGGACACTCTCTAGGGCGCAGCAGAAATACAATTAAAAAGACACAAATTTTAGCAAAAGTAAGCCCAATGTGATTCAACAGTTCATATGGTTTCCAAATGAAAGGTGATGTGCTCTTAGCATTCACTGAGAGATCTAGCGAATCTAGCTCTCTGATAGAACTGACCTGTGCTATTCTAGTCTCTCTTGGCACAATCTCCTTCATTCTCTCAAGTCTCAAAGACTTCAAGAAGAATTTACTGAGCATTCGAAATACAAAAACCAGAATATCTGAAGGACTTTTGAAGGAAAAAAGGATGTTTAAATTAAAAACAAGATTGAAGATTCAAAGGAACAATGGTAGCTGTCCTTAGATATGTAAAGGATTGACTGATGGCCTCGTGAAAAAGGGTTAGCTTTGATGTTTTGTTTTCTTTTGTTTTTTTAATTGTTTATTTTCATGGTTTCATTGATACAGGTAAAAAGAAATATATCTTTACTCAACCTAAGGAAGAACTTACAGTCATTACTGGCAACTATGTTATGGGTTAACATGGAAAATAAAGAGCTCCTGGTTGTATGAACACATACTGGTCGGCATTCGTTACTGATGGGGAATCGGGCTCAGTGTCCTTTCAGATCTCTCTTCATACTCACACGGTGATCTTTACATATTTCTTCATAGTCCTTCTTGTCATGTATTTGTGATACATTTTGACCAAAATTAGAAAACACTCTTCAGAAATAACTAGCTTCAGCATCTATATTAGCGTCTACACGGACATTTAACCTGTGACCTTGGACTCACTAGCGCCATATGCTCCAAACTTGGCCAATACTTGCCATGGCCACAAAGTATGGGTGAAGGACACAGGTAAAGACCCATATGGAGATGTTCTTAAATTCATACACATCCATACAGTGAGAAGAGAGCCTTTTCACCCCCGTGGGGACCTATTGGCAGGTTGTGGGTTCAAAGGAGATCAATACCACCTCAGGTACTAACTACTTCAAGGTCTTCAAGTACTTGGGAGACTCACAAAGAAGCAGCACAGTGAAATCTGGGTATTTAGTAATTCATGGCTGTGCTGTGTATTCAAATCTGCTATGAAATGATCACCTACCACTTCCTCATTTACACCTATGCCAAATTCCAACAGCTGCTGAGGCTGAGTAATGGATATAATGAATTTTGACATGACTGAGGGAGAGTTAATTTGAATTAGACACCTCAGCAATACATCTTCCTGATCATTTTAGAATGGACACATTCTGGAAAAATCTACAGACAACTAGGAAATTTTGTCTCTCTCTCTCTCTCTCTTTTTTTTGAACCATTCCTCTCTCCAAGAATGGCTTTTATCTTGGTGGAGTAAAGTTCCCACAAGCTATTGCAAAGACCATCAGGAAGATGAAAGGCATGTGCCTAATGAAGGAATGAAGTGTTAACTGTGTGTTAATAAGATCAAATTCTAGGAAGACAGGGAAGGTAAGTGTGGAGCAAAGGAAAAGGAACACATCAATGTGAGTTTGGAAAATGTGTATAATAAATGATGGGTGGAATTCTTTGGCCAATTTGGTAAAACTCTGAGTAGTAGAGTGATGTGACTTCCCAAAGGGAAATCTCTAGGCTTTAGATGTGAGTCACAAATCACATAATACTGCCAAAATAGCCAAGTAATGATTAAATATAAAAAAAACTAGTGGAAAATTTTATCTGGGGTCAAGCCTAAAAGAAAGTTGAATCCATAAAAGAAAGTCTGAATTAAAACAAAAAAATAAGGTTCTGAAAAGGTAGTATATAAAAAATAAAATCTGAATATTAAGGATCTTGATAGCTTCACAGAAATGAAAAGTTAAAGAAGGGGATATCCCCATATGGATTAGTAAGCAGAATTGGAGGATAAGAAATGGACAGTATTCAGATCCATTCTCTCTTCTCGAAGCAGAGAGGAAGAGAATAAATCACGGTGGTTTCCAAGCCACTGTACATCTCCCCAGAGAGAGTTGGAGAATAAGACTGATGAACTAGTATTTTCAGCCTGAGGCTGGAATTAGATAGCTTCCTCCCAACTTCATTCTGATCTGTACTGGTGGTTACTTTGTACAGGTGGCCATATGAGCTCTGTAGAGATCTCTGTATTTTTTGCCTAACAGTTTGGTCCAAATTATACCTCATATTCACTGCCAGCAAAGTAAGAGAACATGATTAATGAAGTGTCACATGCCAGTCTGAGACACACCCTTAGCACCTGGCCTCACACGTGACACTGCGCCCTCTAGTGGTCCTCCAGTGATTTGCTCATTTTCATCATTCCCTCCACTGTGTACAACTTACCCCTCCAGTATGTTTCGACTCACAAGTTACCGCTCCAGTTGATGCTGAAAGTTTGTGATAAAAAAAAAACTCTGCAAACAGCATAATCTGTAGCTGAAACATAGGTGTAAGAGCTTTTGGACATTTCCATGCTACCTCAGCACTCCTCAGGAGCAAAATAAAATAATCAGAAAATATTTACCCTGATCATCCAAAGCATGCATTGGAAGTGACTAGAAAGATTTGGGGATAGTGCTGAGCTGGTCATCCTTGAAGTGTGTATACCCCTGGAGTCTCTCCCACTCCTAGGTGTCTTATCTCACCAACAGGGAAACTCCTGGGAGGTGGATGTTGTTACTGCTGACACTTATCAGACAGGAAAAATATTCAGATACTAATAAAAGCCAAATTGTCTTTTGTCCCCCATTGTCTGTAATCCAGAGGACTGAAGATGGACTCGGTATGTTCATGGCCCACCACAGCAAAATCTGTTGTGTGTGTGTGTTTCAAAATGTTATAAAAAACCCAGAGTTTTCCTTTAATTACCAATTTTCTGGATTCTTGTATGTGAACACAATTTTTATTCCTTCTTTATAATCTTATAAAAATTGCCCTAATCTGATACACATAAACTCAAGTCTATGTTTGTCAATAACAAAATACAACCAGTATTTAAAAAAAAAAAAAGAGTCATGGCAAATACCAGAATCCAAATGCTTTAACACACACAAAATCATAGTACTTAGAATGAATGAGTGTGGTCCCTTACCTGAAGATTCTAGTAATTTTCTATTTTAAGAACTCCGGCATCAGTACAGGCAGGGGTAGAAGCAGGAGACACAGCAGGGGTGTTTCCTTAAAGGTGATGAAACTCAGGAGAGACAAATTCAATAGTTTTAATGTCCATCATGGACTCTGCCCACTTAATATTAGCATTAGTACTTCTTAGGGAAGTTCAGTGGGCCACTGGGAAATCTGAACCACGCAGCTGGGAGTAGCTTGTTCAGATGACTTCCCAGTCTGTGCTAGCACTGATAGCACCAGGGAGCTCAGGCTCAGCTTCAAGTTACTCTACTGGCTGTTAGTGTCAAGTTGACAGAGCCTGTTGTCTCTTCATTATCACTTCTCTTTCCCTTTCTTTACTTTTATCCTCAAATAAGTGGAACTGAACCTCGGGGGAACATGTTCTCTGGATTATGATATAAAATAAAGAGTAGAAGTGCTAAGAATATGAGCGGTCGGAGGAGGAAGCCTTGGTGACCGATTGGTTTATATTAATTCTCCACCAACCTAAATAGATTATATAGATTCCAAATTGATAACAGAGAAAAGTCCACTCTACCCAACATAACAAGAAAATTGCTCTCTTCATAAATCAGAACTGCCCACATATTGCTTTTATTCAAAGTTCTCTTTGAGTATTTCAAGAACACAACTTTGAAAAGTTCTGAAATGAAACAAAGTGGACAGGACAGAGTCAGCCTTCTTTGTGCACTGTTTCACTTCTTCAAAAACATTTATTTACCTGCTATCTATTATATGTCGAGCACTGGGCTGGGTAAAGAAAATACAGAGATGAAGAGAATAGTACTCTAGCCCCAAGGACTTGGCATCTAGTGACTTAAACTGCCCCATCAGATGAGACAGATGCTGGAGTTGTGATCCCTTTGTGTTTCTTTTTTTCTTCTCTGCCATGACTTGCAATTTTGATACCAACAAATGATCTGATGTCACTTGACATAGGGTGGTCCTACATTTCACTTGACATAGGGTGCAAATATATTTTTTCACTAAAAAATATTCATGAAATTCATGAAAAAAATGCCCACCATGTCTTATCTGTAAAAAGTATATTTCTATATAGTTAAATCCAGATATTAAATAACACAGACTGACATTAAATAACTAAGGCAATTTTCCTCAAGAAATAATTATGATGGTTTTTAGGCTCAGTGTCTGTAGCTCAGCAGCCACATACACTGAGGCTGGCGGGTTCGAACTTGTCCTGGGCCTGCCAAACAACAATAACAACTACAACCAAAAATTAGCCGGGTGTTGTGGTGGGCGCCTGTAGTCTCAGCTACTTGGGAGGCTGAGGCAAGAGAATTGCCAAGCCCAAATGTTTGAGGTTGCTGTGAGCTGTGATGCCACAGCACTATACCAAGGCTGACATAATGAGACTGTCTTAAAAAAATCATAATAATCATTATTATTATGGGTTTTAATCAAATATTTTAAATATGTGGATTATTTACAAAATGCAGATATGTGTTGGCGCCTGTGGCTCAAAGGGGTAGGGCGCTGGCCCGATATGCTGGAGGTGGTGGGTTCAAACCCACCCCCGGCCAAAAACCACAAAAAAAAAAATAAGGCAGTTTCTGTGTATATATTTTGCCCATTTTTGAATGTGATCGTTTGGTTGTTTCCTGCTGATTTGCTTAGGTTCTTTGTAGAGTCTATTTATTAGACCTTTATCAGATGTATTTGCTCCCACTCTGTGGGCTATCTGTTTGCTCTTTTGATTGTGTCCTTAGGTATGCAGAAGCTTTTTAATTTGATATAAATGGCTAACAAATTTATGAAAACAATGCCCACCATCTTTAATCCATATGGAAATGCAAATCAAAACCATAATGAGTTATCACCTAACTCTAACAAGAATGTCTTATATTAAAAAGTCCCCAAACAGCAGATGCTGGCATGGATGTGAAGAGAAAGGAACTGGTATACATTATTGGTGGGATTGCCGACTATTTCAACCCTGATGGAAAACTGTACAGAGATACCTCAAAGAAGTTAAAGTAGGTCTATCCTTTGATCCAGCAATCCTACTGCTGGGCATGTACCCAAAGGAAAGAAGGTCATTTTATAAAATGGGTACCCATACTCCAATGTTTATTACAGCACAATTCACAATTGCCTTAAATATGGAAACTACCTAAGTGCCCACCAATGTGTGAATGGTTAATAAAATGTGGTATATACCTACTATGGGGTACTACTCAGCTATAAAGAAAAATGATGATCTAGTATTTTTTGAGACAACCTAGATGGAACGTGAAACCATTATTCTAAGTGAAACATCACAGGAATGGAGAAACAAATACACAGACTCAATACCAGGTTGGAGCTGATCAATCAACACTTAGGTGCATATATGAAAGTAAATCTTGATGATAATCAAGCTGGGAGGGGAGGAGATGGGTAAATTCATACCTACTGTTAGGTTAGGGGGCAGACTTATACTCTTTCTTGGCTCATTTTGTGCAAAACACAAAGTATGTAAAAAAAATGTGTACCCCCTAATAGTCTGAAATTTATAAAAAGAAAAAACACAGTTAAATACTATTTCTTTCTTTCTTTCCTTCTTCCTTCCTTCTTTCTTTCTTTTTCTTCTTCATTCTTTTTGAGACAGA
Source organism: Arctocebus calabarensis (assembly GCA_963573935.1). NCBI lineage: Eukaryota > Metazoa > Chordata > Mammalia > Primates > Lorisidae > Arctocebus > Arctocebus calabarensis. Next base: position 25,563 of record CAUYON010030590.1, read on the forward strand.
GTCTTACTCTGTTGTCCAGGCTACAGTGCCATAGCATCAATCTAGTTCAGCTAATTTTTCTAGTTCAAGAGAGACAGGGTCTTGCTCTTTCTCAAGCTGGTCTTGAACTCCTGAGATCAAGCAACCCTCACCTGGACCTCCTTGAATACTGGGAATACAGGTATGAGACACTGTACCCATCCTAAAGATTATTTCTTAATAGAATATATTAGAATATGAGGAATTGTAAAAAAAACCTGTATGCAAACTATGTTATAGCATGTATCTTCTCATTTAGAGTCATATTATGGTCCTAAAAATAAATTTACTTTAAATACATAGCATGAAATACATAATATTAAATAATTAGTCTCTATTAAACCACACAAAATATAATATTTTGCATATTTTAATTGTTTTTTATTATTATGGGTATATAATACCAGGTATATGTGATGTTTGGGTATAGGGATACAATGTGAATTAACCAAATCAGGGTCAGTGGAGTATCCATCACCTTAAGCATCTATCACTTCTTATATTAGGAACATTCCGATTCCACTCTTTCAGTTATTTTATTTAATGTATACCCTAACTTAGTGTCGATTATACTCTCCTTGCTGTGCTACCAAATACTATTCATTCTATCTAACCACCTAACTATATTTTTGTACACATTAACCATCCCTACTCCATGTGCCACTTTATCCTACATTTCCCAGAATACATCATTCTACTCTCTGTCTCCATGAAATAAATTGTTTTCATATTTAGGCCCCACATACAAGTGAGAACATGTGAACTTTGGCTTTCTGTGCTTGGCTTATTTCACTTACCATGATGTTATCCCACGACATCCATGTTGTTTCAAATGGGAGAATTTCAATCTTTTTTATGGTTGTGTAATATTCCATTATGCATATGGAATTTTATGCATTATGAGTGGATAAAGAAATGCAACACAATTTCTTTATCCATTCTTCTATCAATGAATACTTATGATGATTTCAAATCTTGGCTATCATGATAAGTACTGAAAGAAACATAGGAGTGAAGTTTCTTTTAATATGCTAATTTCCTTTCTTTTTTATATATACCTAGCAGTAATGCTGCTGGGTCATATGGCAGTCCTATTTTCAGGTTTTTGAGGAAACTCCTTACCTTTCTCCATAGTAGTTGCACTAATTCACATTCCTGTCTCTACACCCTCATCAACATTTGTTACTGCCTTGCTTTTTGATAAAAAACATATTAAGTGGGGGTTGAGATGACATCTCCTTGTAATTTTGTTTTGCATTTCTCTGATGACTAATGCTGTTGAATGTTTTTTCATACATATATTGGATATTTATATGTCTTCTTTTGAAAAATGTCTATTCAGATTATTTGCCCTTTTTCAGTTGAAGTATTTGATTTTTTTCCCTGTTGAGTTCTAAGAGTTTCTTATATATTCTAGTTATTAATCACTTGTCAGATGGGTAGTTTGCAACAATTTTCTCCCATTATATGAGTTGTCTCTTCAAAAATTTTTAATATTTTGTGTCTGTTCAGCACAAGTTTTACCCCAAAAGAATATGGTGCTATATATGTTTAGTGCAGATTTACTTAACAAGAACAAACTTAAAATTTCTGAAGTAATCAAATGTATCAGCTCAAAACAGGGAAGACAGAGATGAGGGAATGTCTAAGAGATTCATTTTGAGTAGCCATGGGAAATGAGGGATTGTCATCTCACTTTTATTATCATCGCCAACCCTGGGACAAGAAGGAACAGTAGTCTTAATACTCTTGTGTGCAAAACATAGTTTTTAATCCTTATTTTACATAGAAGAGCTCTGGCTTAGAGTAGTAATGTATGCAGCATCACTTATTATGTGGCCAAACAATTTGTATTAAACATCCAGACTTGATATTCATGCTTGTAGCCACTATGCATGCTGCCTCCATGCAATTAAACTCAAACGCAATTTAATTGCTCAGGGTGCTACTTAAAATCATAGAGTTGATTCTATGAGTTCGTAACTATCACACACTGTTATCAGTTAGAATGGATTGTAACCACCACACACTGTTATCAGTTAGAATGGATCCAAAAATATTCTCTGTCTTGGAAATATGACCTTTATTTTTCAAAATAAATAAAAATGCATAAACAACTTTCACTAATATTTGCACAGAACATTTGTATAAAATAAAAGTTTGAAGAATTAAGATTCTAGAGAAAAGCAGTTGCTGATTCTGATGGTTTCAAATCTAAGGAAAATAATTTTTTTGACTCACTGGATAGATGGCTAGTTAGATAACGAAGATAGATATTTGTCCTACAATGTTCTCTCCCCCCCAAAAGAAAAAGAATTCATATCACTTACATGGTTTCCATGCTTGGATTAAGTCTTAAACTATCACAAATTTATTTATTAATTTATTTATTTTAATGTATTTTTTAAAATGTAACAACTTTTCCTTTTCCAAGTGCAAAAGTACTTTAAAGCACTGGCTTTCTCCCAGGGTTCAGAAGATGAGTGAAATTAGAGAGAGAGAGTAAAAAAAAAAAAGAAAAAGTTAAAGGTATACTAAGAAACTTAACTGGTTCATATTAACTTCACTCTAGGACTGCTTAGTAGACAAAATCTCCTTTTCTCTTCCTTTCGGCACTGGGACAGAGCGATTTATGATACTGAATTAACTGGAAGTATAAGGAAAAGGTGGAAGAAGGGGATAAAGAACTTACTAAAGTGAGGTGAAATCAAAATCAATTTCTAACACGAGATTATTTTACACATTAACTTCTCTGGGATCACCTCAAAGTCATCCAGTTAGTGGCTCATGCATTTGTAACAGAGAAAAAATAATTCCATGATAAACAAGGAGTAATGGATGAGTGGAATATACCAAAGTAAAGTTGAGAACTGGTGAATCGAAGTGTCTGCTGTCAGCTATATTTCTTAAAATTTTTGGAATCAGAAAACAAATAAATCTATAAATTAATATGAAGTCTTGAGTACTGAGAACCTTTTTCATTTACCTTCCTAAGATACATCAGATAAAACTTACAGAAACATATGGTGTGAGTAGATGTCCCATAGGGCTCTTAGAAAAGTAATTCAGATTCTGATTCACATGTTTGTGTCATGCTATGTTTATATAAATGTGCTTGGTTAAAGTTTATGAGACCAATAATCTGCCTTAAGTACATTTATCTTCTAAAACTCTCCCTGCATTCATTTGCATTTTTCATTGCATATGCATAATAATCTTCATGTGAATTTGCTTAAAAATTAGGTCATGTCTCTGAGTAGGTGACCATTTCATATGGAGCTGGCAATTTTGTCTAGATTAAGAGCATCTCACAATTAGAGTCTTAGAAACTTACCTCGTGAAGTTTTCATTTTAATTAAGGTGAGGCGACTAAGATTCAAAGACGATAACTTGCTAGATCAAGGTCGTGGAAATGGTAGTGAGACAGGAATCTCAATTTCTTGCCTCTCAGACCAAATACTTTCCTCACTTTAACCTTTAACTTGCTTTTGAGAACACATTGACTCAGAAACGGCTTGAAAATGTTTACAACGTTTTCTTTGTCCAATTCAACAAAAACCTTTTACCTGAAAACTATGTGCAAAGCACTTTGACAGGCATTGTGGAGCTGGCAAAAAGGGAGGGTTGGAAAGAATGCAAAAGAATTCTCTTCCTGAGGAGTTATTGAATAGGAATACAACCACGGATGCATGAACAACTTAAGACTAACACAGAATACAAGTCTAGAAATGTAAAATAATGACCGTCCAGACAGAGTGCCTATGTTCAGAATTTGTAATGTTTTCTGAGTTAAGAGAAGATTTTTCACAGATTGGTTCCTTTGGTAGGAAAATTGATTCCACAGAAATGAAGAGTGATATTGGAGAGCCAATGTTTAGAATGTTTAGGCTTGAGCTAAATGCTTAATAGGAACTAATTTTTTAAAAAATCATTCATAGCACAAGTGATGGCACTTATACCAATTGTTACTGGGTAACCAATCTGGTACCCATTTAAATCAGTCTCCTCTGCTACAATTCATGCTACATGAAAGCAAACCTTTTCTAGCACAAACAATGCTGTCAGGATTCAACAGGGTGAGATGTTACATAAAAATTGATTGATTGAGTAACCATAAAAGAAATGACAAAGTAGAAGTGCTGTTGAATGACTTTAGGGCATAAATTGGAAGTTACTTTGAAGTAGTGAATTTAGGAGATCAGTGGTTATATCACCGTGGTAGCCCAGGCTTACACTAGGGATTTGACCTTGAACATAGGAAGCAAAAAATGGATCTAGCAGAAATTTCAAACACTATAATTTGTAAACACTGTTTAAACAGAGGTACAAAGGAATGAGAGGAGCAGTCACCATTCCCAAGTTTAGATCTCTGCAAAACATAATGTTAATAGAAAGGAGAAAATAAAATTAGAGATTGAGCCTAATGGAGAAATAAAAAGTTGGAGCTTTTAGCCTGAGGCCTGTGGACAAAAGGAATGAGTTAAATCTCAGGTCTACTCACCATCTGAATGTAAAAATTCTTGACCTGACTTCCCTGTATCTGCAAAATTCACTTTAGAGACTTAGTCTCTTTGAGGGGTCATCTCTTAAGGATGAAAGGAGAGTGATTAAATATAAAGAATTTATTCTGATTTTTGACAGATAGAAGACATTCAATAAATAGTAAACATTTTAACTATGACCAAATTTGTCATCTAAATGGCCTAATTTCCTAATTTAAATTTTTGGATTCCTTTCATATTTTGGTTGTCGATTGTTTTATTCCACATTTTTGAATATGTGAAAGAGCAGAGATCAAGAAAGCAGTTAGGAAAGCATGAATGCAGCTTTTCTAGCAGAAGCCTTGTGAATGATGAGTACTTCAAGGGAACGGGACCTGGAAGAAAGGCCAAAATTAGGGGCAACTTGATCAGAAGGAGGATGAAAAAAAGTGACATTAGGGGCAACTTGAGCAGGAGGAGGATGACATAAAGGCGACACAGACACAAAAAGAGATTCACAGTGCCGTGGTTTCCCAGAATTCAGGGAGGAGGAGATATGAAATGGGAATTATCACAGCAGTCACAAATGTATGGGCACACTGTATATGAGTAATTTGAGGGCCTTCTTTGGAGACATCCTTTATAATCCTGTGGTCCTGACTGTCTCTACTCATTGCCTTTCTTCTTGTCACCTTCTTTGTATTCCTCTTTTGTCTTCTGACTGTAATTATTTCATGCTTGTCATTGTCAGTCCTTAACAGTAAGAAGGCAATGAAACCAAATGTTCAATAAATTGCACTTCAATTAGTCATTTTAGCATTGGGAAAGCATTTTGTTGAAGAAAGGACAATGCTACAGTGATAAGCGGCCTGCTGATGTAAACACTCCAAGGGTTTATGACAGGCTCACCACCTACCAATACTATTTTCAATTCAATCCAGTTTAAGTACCTGAGGATTTTAGAGAAAACATCTGGAAGGAGAAACATACAACATTTCATCATGCCTGAGAATGTGAAATCTACAGAAGCTGTATGTATATACGTGTGTGTGTTGAGCGTTTATATATAGTCACAAAAGTTATAGAAAGAGCTGTATTCTATAGGATTTGAGCTGACAGACGGCACCAAATTATTACATTTCTGGGTATTTTTACCAAGATGCGCTTGATTGAACAAATAACTCAGTGAGTCTAAAACTTCAAGATGAAAACATTCAGCAGATTGCAATTCTTGAACTAAAAAGAGTCTTTTTACAAAATAAGAATAACCTTCATTCGTCTTTTAAAAAAAAAACCACAAAACCTGACAAATAGTGTTGATGCTACTGGATTGGCTCAAAACTCGTCACTATTAACAGGATGCAGAACACTCCAAAAATACAGAGTCCTGCAGATTATGTGATAGGCTCAATACATGACTTAAAAACAGGATTTAAAGGAAAATATCAAAGGAATTGAAAATCGACTCATTCAGATTTTATATGCAAGGCACTTGGAATTACACAAAAGGGAGATATGGAGTAAAGAAAATAACAAGTGACTCTGGCCGTGCCCATGACAAGTAGAGAAATTCAATATTATCTTGTAATTTCTCCAAGTTCATTGTAGTATAAAGTCCATTTAACATTCAAATTTATGTAACAAACTAGTGATTCTCTATTTAAATTGATTGTATCATTTAGACATGATTTGGCTTTTATTTCTAAAGAATCTACCTTTTTATTTCAACTACCAACATTCATTTCAATATTATTTAGCATATTTGTATATTCAAAATGATAATCTACCAAATATTTCAGAGAAATATTTTTACTTTTACTTTTATCCACAAAATTAATTTTACCCAAATTCACTATTCTTCTCCATATTTGGCTAGATGTAGTGCTCAGCAATGTAGAAGAATCGCTGTCATCTTTAGCCCAGACCAGATAGAGAACTATGACTCTTTCTTGAAGACCAACTGAGCAGAACCCATTAGCAGCTCCAGAGAAACTTCTCCACCCCTGGCACAATGACAAACCACAGCCAGCCAGCACCTCACCTCCCATTGTCTTCTGCTCCCAATTCAATCTGAGACGAGTCCTGTTCCTTCCACTTCCACTACCAGATGTCAAGCCCCCAATATCTCTTGCCTGGATTTCCTCAATAAACTTGTTATGTCTTTTTTCTTAACCTTGTGCTCTGCCATTTACCTAACTTACCACTGGTAGAGAAAGCTCACAAAACGTAATTGTGTTGAGAATAGATGCATGGTCAGAATGATTCAAATAACCTCCAATCATCAGGAAATGAAGTACAAACTTAGTATAACTCCCTGATAAAACGGCTCTCAATTATTTGACTGGCTTCATGTTATGGGTAACCTTATAATTTACTGCTCATATGGGGAGATACTTTTTCAGAGGAAAAGACATGCTATTAACTGGGCAAATAGGAATACATGGTCACTTGGGATCTTCTTTGACTCTCCTAAACTTGGAACAGTTTCTTGGTCACAGGTTTTGCAAACAATGCCTACCCTTCCCTTTTCTGAAAGTTTAAATACCTGTCACCATTGCCCCAAAGGCTGATTCCATCTGCTTCATTCCACCCTTCAAGGCCTATTCTAATTATAGGGACTTTCTGCATTTCCCAAAGGACACGGTATCCTCTTCCTTTTGCCATCAGGGACACCAAGACCTCCTGCTGTGAACGCACCTCCCTTATCTTACTTTGCCTCACACCAGTCTTCAGTGTGCTTGGCATTAGCTCCCCTTCGACTCTAAAAAAAACCTTAGTAACAGCTTCGTACTTATTTTTTACATGTTCCTGAACATAAAGCAAAGGTCCTTGCATATTGCAAACCCTTAATCATTCATTTTCATGACATGCAATCACCAGCTATAAGCTCATATTTATTTCATAAAATAAAAACCCTTCATTACCTCTATCTCCCCCTCTGTCCCCCTTCTGTTTCTCTCTTTTACTGTCTCTCTCCTCTCTCTCTCTCTCACCCCCCTTTCTCTCTCTCTCTCTCTTTTCTCTCCTCCTTAGTGCTGCTCTGCAGCATCCCCTGCCAATAAAGACCTTTCGTATAAGCCCCCCCCCAAACCCCTCCATTACATGTCTCTCCATCTCCTGATGCTATTCTATGGAATTGAAGAGTTTGAATAGTCTGGGTTTTTGCTGTTACCTTGTATCTCTTGAGTTATCACTTTCAGATTGTATCTTTTGGCCATTCATGGTAAAAGGTGAGGGTTTTAGAGGGTCTGTGCAATTCCCCTCTCTGCTGCTCTGTTTTATAGACTTACTAATTTTTTAAGTTATATTACTATTTCTAATTTATGAAATTTATAATATCTATTTACACTTCAACAGATAAATTAATATTTCTGTGTTTTGATTTAGGTTCTTTCTAACGATGTAAGACCAATACAAAGGGCACTTGCTGCATTATAATAAATATTATTCCCTTCAGATTCACCCAAGTAGCATAACTGGACTTGCAGAGAAGAGGTAAACACATTGAGAAGAATCCTGGTTTTTAAAGGGTAATAAGACTATATGAATTTAATATCTCTTTTTATAATACTTTTTAAAATGTCTTCATTTATTATAGGTCACGATTATATGATTAATGACATTATCTTTCTCATATTCAATATGCCTTTTTTAAATTTTGTTGGATTACATCTAGAATAATTCGTACATATGTAGGCACCAGATTTTTCTGAGCAATGTACTTGCTTAGCCTCATACTGATTGATAGTTTGGAAAGCTCTTCTTCAAGAAAGACTTTGCTTCTTTGATTCTACAATCTAAGGTGGCATATGAAGTCAGATTTTAATTCTATTTTACCCTCTAAAAGTTCTTAGAATTTTCTGTCAATTAATGTAGTTTTAATAAGGTGTGTGGCTCTTTCAATTTTAGGAATTATATTTCTTCAGTTTGTGCAACTTTACTTCTTTTTTAAAATCAAATTATTTTTTCTCCTTCTTAGTTTCTTCTTCCATGATATTTGTTAGATATATGCTGGGGTCCTGCATTCATGCTCAACAGGGTTTAACTTTTACTCCTATTTTTCTTTTTTCCTCTTTTCTTTATGGTTCTGCCTCTTGCGTCACCCTCCAGATCTCCACTCCTGGTCCATGTGCCAGTCCATCTGTTCAGCCTCTTATTTTCACATTCATAATTTTAATTTCCAGGATCATTTTATCTATTCCCTGATTGATCTTTTCCACAGCAACCTGGTTATATTTGTATGTGTGTATGTTAACACCCTCTTGATTCTATTAGAAGGCTCACAAAAATTTTGTGTGTTTAAAAAAATATTCTCTTCTATTTTCTGAATTACCTCTGGGATGATTTTCGCTGTTTTGTCTGTTTTAGTGTTTTTAAATTATGCTCTTGTTTTTGTTTAGTTATTCTATGATCTTTGGCTGTTTATGTACAAGTATGTTTGAAGAGCCAGGCTGAATAGTAAAGATTAACAGAGGGGCATGTTTTCTTTTTCTAAGAGGATGGACTATGGACTTGCGAGTTAGTGATATTTTACCTTACTATCTTTTCTGAAAGATGCACAGAGGTAATCAAAACAACTTCATAACAAAAAACCCAAATACTTCAATGAAAAAGGTCAAAAGTCTTACACAGACATTTCTTAAAAGAAGATAGATAACAGGTCTAAGAAAAAATGTTCAAAGTCATTAATCAGCAGAGGAATGCAAATTGAAACTGTACTGAGATATTATCTCTCCTTAATGAAAATGGCTACCATCAAAAACAAAGAAACAACAAATGCTGGTGAGGATGAGGAGAAAGAGGAAGGCTCACACCCTGCTGGTGGGAATGTAAAGTGGTATCGCCATTATGATCCCACAATGCCGCTGTTGGGTTTCTATCCAAAAGAAGGAAAAGCAGGCTATCAAAGAGGAATCTGCACTCCTCCTGTCTTTACTGCAGCACTATTCATAACAGCAAAGACGTGGAATCACCCTCAGTGTTTACCAACAGATGAGTGGATAAAGAAAATGTGGTACATACACACAATAGGATATTACCAGGCCATAAAAAGGATGAAATATTGTCATTTTCAGCAACATGGAGCTCATTATGTTAACTGAAATAAGCCAAACACAGAAAGACAAAAACCAGATATTCCCACTCATATAGGGAAACTAAAAAAGTAGATCTCCTAGAGGCAGAGAGGAGAATGTAGAATATAGTTCAGTAGGAAACTATAATAATTTATTACATATTTCCAAATAGGTAGAAGAGAAGAATTGCTATGTTCTAAACAAAAAGAAAAGATAAATGTTCAAGGAGCTAGATACCCACACTACCTTGATCATTACACATTGTAAACATGTACCAAAATATCACGTGTGAAAAAAATATGTACAAGTATTACTTATCAATTTGAAAAAAAATGTTTAAAAGATACATGGACACTGGCAAGCAAGCCAACTGGAAAGCGTTGAAACCTCACCTTTCATCCTGTGTACAGCTGCATTTCCTAATGTCCCTAGTCCATACCTGAAAAAAAATTATTTCAAATTCTGCTCTTTCTCTTTCAGTGTCTTATAACCTGTGCTAGAAGCCCTATGTCATTGATAATTCCCATTCTTTAGAATTCTTAATTTTAACCTGCCCTCTGTCTTACCTTAAGGTTGGAACAGAAAGGGGAAGTGAAGGGCCCCACTGGCTCAACTCTGCGGTTCCTTAAACACTTCCCTGATGTCCCTGATGTTTGCTGCAGTGTCTGCTTCTGGTCTTTATGCTGACTTTCAACATAGAAATTTTGGGGAACGCCTATAGTAAGTATGACTCGTGCCTGTCTGGTCGTGCTTTCTCTCCTTTAATTTCTCCATAAATCAGGCCCAGTACACTTTTATTTTTCAAGTTTTTCCCAAAATATTTACTTAAATGTTGATTTTAATAATATGACTAAGCTTCCTCTCATTCTCTCTCTCTTTCATCTTTCTCTTTTTTCTTTTCTCCATTCATCCCCGTTTCTTTCTTCTTTCCTCCCTCCCTCCCTCACTAACTCCCTGCCTTCCTCTTTTCTTCCCTCCCTCTCTTTCTATCTTTCTTATTTCTTACTGGCATCTTTTTTCATTTCACTATTACCTTCGAGGTAGGATATATATATATATATATATATAAAATTATATATGTTTGTGCCAGCCTTTAGTTTGAAACAGAAACTAGATTATGTTTCTTTTTTATTAAAATAATTCTGTGTTGAATTTATTGTAAACAGCTTGAAATTTATATTAATACTTGGTTAAATATATTTTCTACACTTTAAGGTGGGCAGTACTAACTCATATAATACTACATTTAGATTTTTCTTTTAAATTTCTCAACATACAAATGTGTATATGGTTACAACCAAAAGGAACTATTCGCCTGAAATCTGCTCTTCCTGGCACTATGTGTGTTCCATGAAATATAAACATCTACTGAATCATAACAAACACATTTCAAAGTTACAATAAGTAAATTCACTACCACACACTGTGCTATCAACAGGCTGGGGTCTCAATAAGGTTCTGTCTATATAGAAAAGTTTAAGTCTATTGATAGGAATTTCCTCTACACATTTGGAAATGAAGCCATAGTCTATGACTCTGAAAATATTCACATTTTAGTCTTAATTAAATCTCAGTCATATTAAGACAGCTAAACGATTTTGATGAGATGTGTTATCTTTAGGACTCAGTTTCAGGTTGACTATCTAATGATTAGGTTGATTAAGTTATTCTAATTTGGGCACAGAAAATTCAAACACTTTCTAAACTCAATTTTAATTAAAAAAAAAAAGATGAATGTGGAAATACCACAATTTCACTAACAACTAAGTGCTTAAATTAAGTAGTTTTAGGCCCCACAGCTTCATCAGCACCCAAGCAAGTTGGATAGGAAATCTAAACCAGATTCCTTGGGAAAATATGCTTTGTATTGTCAAATACAATGGAATCCTCAAAAAGAATTGCCATAAATATGCAAAGTTGGTAACTTCTGGAGCAATGATATGTAACACAACCAGAAAAACAAAAATAAAAACCAGCATTTTTATTGCCGAAAAGGAAGCATTCCCTAGATGAGCTACTTAGCAGGTCTGCCTACATATGCCCCAGAAGCTACTTGTTTTCTTGTAAATCTTCACAAGCATATTAGTTTAACTAAGGACACAAATTAGTTAAACTAACTATAACATTATAAATGCTTCTTTTCTAGTTTTTTTTTTCTAATTTGTTTTTTTCCCCCCTTTTACAGCTGACTGCAACAACCTGGTATAATTGACCTTTTCCTGAAACAATCTGCCTCAGTACAGAAACTAGTTCTATAACTTGGGACGTCACTGGGGAATCCACTTCAAATGACTATAAGCCGACAAGGAAAGCAAACACCAGAGAAGGTCCAACAGATAGCTCTGCGTGGGAGGCAACAATTATCAAAAGTGAATCAAAAGTGAATACTGATTCAGGTAGTCTCAGAGTTACAAACATTTGACTTAATCCAACTTACATTTATAAATGGTATAAATGTACTAGGTAATGGTATACAGGTAATAGGTAGTAAATGCACCTATTCCAACTTACGTATAAATTCGACTTAAGGACAAACCTACAGGACCTATCTTGTTCATAACCTGGGATTGCCTGTAAGCATTTCCACTTCCCTCCTTTCTAGGAAATGGGGAAGTGTCAGGAGACAGGGATAGCTGGAGAATTTCCTGTGGTCTGAGCTAGCCTGCAAATCTCTTTCCTCACTGTCTGGGTTATATTATATTGACGTTCTTGCTCAGGATATTCAGGCTGTTCTTTTCTCCTCTGGCCTATTCCTTACAGCAGGAATTTTATTACTGATCTCAGAACTACCTCTCAATAATTCTTACTAGTGTTAGTCACATTTCAAATTATGTTAAGATTTCAGCAACTGCTTTCTGATACCACTTTCCTTTCCTGTAGAGTTTTCTGCTAATTGAAGGCAGTTACCTATTGCCTCAGGAATAGTTCCCACCTCTCTTTCTCCTTCCCAGCCCTATTAAACCACTTCAATCTGCATGATCTATCCTCTTGGGCAAGCTTCTTACTTTCTTTTGGGGGTAAGAGGGGGCTGTGCAGACGTGACATCACTGGCTGGGAAAAGTGAGACAATTAAATCAAATCCTCCACTCAATTCACTTCAATATATTCAGTCATTAAACACATATTTTTTAAAAACCTATTCCAGAGCTGCTATTATACTATGGGCTGAGTAGATAATGGCTAGCAACACTAAGTAAGGTCCTTGCCCTCACAGGTAAGAGCCTAATGGCAATAATAGCCAATATTTATTCACCGCTAAACAGTGAGTGCATAGTGTTTATGTGTTAAACACTTTTCATGACTCATATCATCATACCATGTTACTCTCAGCGAATCTATCATGATGTTATCTGTTAGTACAAGAAATAACATAAAGAGACAGAAGGAGGGTTTTTTGGTAAGTCAGTAATTTTACTGCCATTTCCCAGAATATATCAATATCGAGGCTGCTACAGGTTGAGCATAGGGCTGGGTACAGTTAGCAGGTGATTACTTTACATTGTTCTATATTTGAATTTGCACCCTCCAAGGGAACTTATTTCTATCTGCACAAAGGATAGCCATCTGCCTATGTTTTCTCAGTAGCTTAGCAGATCTAAGGTTTGAACCCAAGTCCTCAGACAATGCCTTACTACACTAGTGTACTCCCGAACCCCTACACACTTCTCCCTCTGTGATAGATAAATACAGGTCCAGAACGAGGGAAGGACAGCATGGCAAAGGTATCTGAAAAGCTGCATCAATTCCCTTTTGCTTTGTGAATTTTAGATAGAGCCAAGAACAACTATAATCATTCTTTCCTACCTTTCTTCCTGAATACTTAGTGGCCAAATGCCAGAATAAGTGATAGTGACATGTTTTTTAACAGAAGTCTTGGCTTAGGATTAAATGAATAACTATTTTTTCAGGAAAAAAAAATAGTTGTTGGGATGGGGATCGTGATCAGATGCATCTAGAAGATTCCCGTCAGGCCACAGCTCACTTAAATCATGAATAAGCATTTCTATTATTATTATATTTTATTATTATTGTGCAAAGCACCCCATTTACTCATCCTATAGGCATTTCCTGAGAATGCACTATATGAGGGCTCTATTTTAAGAGACATATCAGATATACAACAGGCGTACACTGCTCACCCTCTATAAATTTATAAGGTTGACTTTTGACGGTGACTGGAGGAAATAAAGGGGAGGAGTGAGAAGGAATGAGTCTCAGAGGACCCCGATTTTTCTGTTTCTACCTACAAGCTAAAGGCTGCACTATGCATCCAGGGAACAAAGGAAGAAAAACTGGTTCTGGAGTTATTGGAGTTCTGCCATTTTTGATTTTTAGGTTTTATTTTCTTTTCTGCTTTGACGGTATCTCGTTTTGTTTCCCTCTGATACTCTGGTGGGAGAACTGTGCTCCTTGGAGCTTGACAGTGTCATAACCCTTGCCTGATTATCTTGATTTTATGAGCCCAATTAAAGATAATAAAATATGTATTGAAGAGATTTCTGCTATCCTAACAGCCCCTAACCATCCCTAAGGAGTCTGTTCACGACTATTCAGTTAATTACAGTTTGTTTTATTTTATTTTTTTGTCTTTGCAGAACAATGGTGTGTGTGTTGGTCTGGGCTCCAGTGTACCCACCCTTCCTTCCTGCCACTCTTCTGTAGGGAAACAAAACACTCCAGCATGCCTCAATTTCATAGAATTCAGTGGTGGGCATAAATGACTTTATTAGAATAGGAAAAACAATCCATCTTGATTTCAAAAACTAAAAAGAGAGTAATGCTGAGATGTTAAATGGAGTTTTATCTTTGATGAAGACACACTCCAGAAAGCTGTCTTCCTGACCCTGCTACAAAGTGTCCCTTTATAACTTCATTTTACCCAATTGGTTTCCAAAACATCTGTCTAAATTATTTAACTAACTTTACTCTTACTTCCAACCCCTTGTAATTTCCGAAAAACTCGTGTGCTTAGAAGAATTCTGTGCTAATAACAGTTGTTATTCTGGAAAAGAAGAATTAAATGCTTTATACAAGAAATTTTCCTCTTCTTCTACCTTCCGTGTCATAAATTCTGTGTGAATAATGTATAGGAAGCTTCATTCTCTGTTTCTCAGATCTGACCCTTTACCATCTTCCCTTGCCCTTGAGCCAGGCACCTTGCTGGTATTGGCAGGCAACAGAAAGCCATAGGCCGGGAGCCAGACTGAGCCTGAAGGCTCAGGAAGCAGATTGACACAGGTTCAATAATTAGCACAATGCCAAATGCAATGCTCAATAAGGATCTGCTCAGTTAATGGATGTGTGTGCTACCTAGCTAGCTCTTGTACATGCTTCAAGTTCATAATGAGGGGCTAATTGGCTGAGCATTATAAATGGAAATGGAAGCCTGACCAGCTCTTTGGTCCTCCAAAGTCAATAAAACTTATTTAAGGCTTTCTTGTAGAAATATAAAAATTTTATTTATTTTCTATGTTCTTGTCAATGATTTTAGCAATGTGAAAAAAATAAACATTATCAAGCATTTTATGTATTATTTTGAGTAAGAAGAGACACTTGGACAGAGAATAGCAGTAGCAGATAGAAATTTTTACAGTGAAGTTTTGGGTTAAGACATGATTTTATTATACAAAGTATCTCATGAGTACAATCTTAGCTATTTATAATAAGACAGACCTTGATGAAGAGCTCATCTAAACTCAACAACTCAAAGACTATGATGTTCTGAACATTCCTAGAGTTAGCATTTCTTGATTTCTTCAGGTTATTCCACATTCAATCATATCATAAATGCAAAATAAATTTTCCAATTAATGTATATTGTGATTTATCCTAAAATGTTCTTTTTTAGACTGACTTTGATTCCAGAAAACTCAGAAAGAAAAGGGAATTTTGCTAGCCAAATTAATCACATCTCTACAGGCAAGGGACATGTCTTCTCCCATAAAAATATTCATAACTTCTAGGTTATATGGCTCCCATAGTCTGAGCAACACAGTGGAACTTCCAATTTCTGGCATATTTGTTCACTTTATCACGAAATTCTTAGCATCTCCATCACTGCTTTTAAAAAGGGTAACTAAAAATATGCAACATTAATATTCTGAGAGACAATTGTTGGGTAGCACCTGTGGCTCAGTGAGTAGGGCGCTGGCCCCATATGCCGAGGGTGGTGGGTTAGAACCTGGCCCAGGCCAAACTGCAACAACAAAAAAATAGCCGGGCGTTGTGGCAGGCACCTGTAGTCTCAGCTACTCAGGAGGCTGAGGCAAGAGAATCGCCTAAGCCCACGAGTTGGAGCTTGCCGTGAGCTGTGATAGCATAGCACTCTACCAAGGGCGACAAAGTGAGACTCTGTCTCTTTAAAAAAAAAAAAAAGAGAGAGAGAGAGAGAAAATCGTTAATTTTTGGATTACCTTAAAGCAACTTATTTATTTATTTATTTATTCATTTATTTATTTGAGACAGAGTCTCACTATGTCACCCTCAGTCTCAGCATTGCCTCAGCCTCCCTTAGTAGTTGGGACTACATGTGCCTGCCATAATGCCTAGCTATTTTTGTTGTTGTTGGTGGTGTTATTGTTGTCATTGTTGTTAGCAGGCTGGGGCCAGGTTCAAACCCACCAGCTTCAGTGCATATAACAGATCCCCTAACCACAGAGCTATGGGCGCTGAGCCAAAACAACCTATTTAAAAGAGTTGCAAGTTTGCTAAAGTACATATTTTATTCAAACATGAGTGAAGGCCACATTGATCAAGGAAAAGATGAACATCCATACAAATGAGCTCTAATTTGCTGGGATTTTAAGTTTTGTGGAATTTATTTGGAATGTTATAGCCCAGAGAGTGTAATTGTCCCCAGGATGTTTGATTTCCTGGAAACTTCTGGGGATGGAGGATGGAACAATCTTTAACTCTCACTTTGAGAGAATTCTTCTGGGTGAGAGAATTCTTCTGGGTGCACATCAGAGCTTAAGGGGTCTCATTACAAAAAGTTAGAATTAGCCCCAATTTTCAAACTGGTTTACTTCTATCCCTCTACCCAAACTGTAGAATTCAGGGGTAACTGTTCTCTGTTTTTCAGTTCAAAGAACTACAGATTCCCAGTTAATCAAATACTCTCTTTCAAATACAGGTTTTCTTAGGGTGGTTTTAATCCACATTTCTCTAATAATTAGGGATGATGAGCTGCCCAGAAACATCCCTTTGGGGACACAGGGAGACATTGTTCTTTCTTAAACGTGTCACTTCCTCCTGGTCTCACTGCCCCTGAGGAGAAACCGGCCGTTACTGAAGTTGTTTTTACCCTGCAGAGAAGGTGCTATTTTTCTTTCAGGACTTTGTCTTTAATTTTCAGAAGTTTGACTATTATATCCTGACATGGATTTGAGTTTATCTTCTTGGGGTTCATTGAAACTATAGGTCTATATCTTTTGCCAAATACAAGGAAACTGTAGCCATGTCTTCAAACGCTTTTCCAGCTCCACACTGTTCTCTCATAGCATTTAGTGACATGAATGGCGGATCTTGACTGATCTGAGGCTCTGCCATTTCTTTTATTTTCTTCTTCTTTTTTTTTTAGTCTGCTCTTGGTTGGGTAATTTCTACTGTTCCACTTCAAGCTCAGATTCTTTTGTCATCTCTATTCTGCTGATGAGCCCTCGCGATGACTTTTTAATTTTGCTATTGTATTTTACATTTCTAAAATTGTCATTTCATCCTTCTATATTTTGGCTGTAACTTTCCAATTTTTTGCGAGACTTTCTATTGTTCATTTGTTTCAGCATTTTTATGACTGGTCATTAAAGAATTTTGAGGATAGCTGTTTTAAAATCCTTGCCCTAAAATTCCAACCTCTGTCTCACTTTACTGTTGAGATACATTGACTTGTCTTTTCTCATTCATGTTTAGATGTTCCTGGTTCTTAGTATGACAAGTGATTTTCAGTTGTGTTCGTCATGTTCCGCGGGTCCTGAGGTTCCTAGCCAGCCGCCTTTTTATCCTCACCTTTCAGTTCTACTTATACTTACAAGTAACATCCATTGCTGCAATTAGTAGGAAGAACAGGGAGAAGTGTGTCTATTCCATCTTGTCTAGACTGGCTGTATTGTCAGGTGTTTTTTTTTAAAGTAATGCTGCGTTCATCCAACACTATGAAGAACAGTAAGCATAGATAACACCACTAACTCTGCAGGGTATACTGGTACTTTCCCATATCATGAGCTCGGTCCCATCTTCGACCTAAGCATCGTCACCTCACAGCGCAGGAAGGCAGGTGCTCCCACCCCTTTACATATCTTATATTCTTACCTGGAATACTCTGCCTTCTTGTCCCCATTTCCTCCTTCAAAAACCCACCCAAGAACCACTTCTCTTGGACATCTGCTTGCTCTAAGACTATATCCAATCCAACTCTTAAATTTGCAGATAGAGAAAATGAACTTCATTTATAAAACAGGAAAAGGACCACACAAACCACAAAGCAGCACAAAAATAACAGCTATGTTCCCCTCATTCTCTTACATAATTAACTCAGAGCTAATCACTCTACTTACAGATCATTAGGAGCAATGATTACCTTGCCTGGATAATAATTTCCAGTCTTAGAGGAGGAAATGTGGTATTAACTTAAGACATATTTATTCTGAAGACAACAGTCAACTCCCCCCAAACCCTCCTTAAAGACTTTTAGATTGGACTAGCCTGCAGAGACGGCTAATCCCCGGAGTTTAACACCAGACACTTCCCAGTCTTCCAGGCCGGAAGCTATCTGACATGAAACCTAATTCTCCTTCAGGATTTTTCACTATTCATTGCCTCAACTTCACTATTAATTGACCCACAACCAAAAATTCTAACATGGGGGCGATGTAAAGTCAGAGTCAGAGAAGGCGACATAAATGCTGAAGTCAAGAGATCTGAGACTTTTTAAGGCTGTCACTGAAGACTGACTTGCAGGGATCTCAGCTTAAATGTCACTTCCCCGTGGAGAGTCTTCCCTGATCCCTCTGTCTACTCCTGCCCCCAACTACCATACTGCCCTCATTTCTTTTCTTTGCCTTTATCAATAACTGAAATTGCTTGATTTGCCTGCTTATGATTTTGGTTGAGCTCTCCCACTAGATCGTAAGCTCCATGAGGCCAAGGACTTGGTAGGTCTTGTTTACCACAGTACCCCAAGACGCAGAATGATGCCTAGCACACAGACATTCAATGGACATTCCTAAATAACTGAATGAATAAACCATGTACAGGTGGTTTTCCAAGTGCAGTGGCCTAACCCTAACAGTTGTTTATCGCCACGACCTTGGATACTTTGGTGGCAACATGTAGACATCCCACTGGGGTCAGGGGCCATGGTGACTAAAATAAGGAGCTCACAGGGACTCACTCTACTCTCCCTAATGAGCGTGGCTCTGGCTGCATGACTAGTTCACTTGTCACCTGCGGGGCCAGGGGGCTTTTAAACTGAGAGTTGGAGTCAGAGGTATTAACAGAGCTCATCTAAGAGCACTGCTATCACTGACATACACACTAGTCAAGGGGACAAGAAAAAATACGACAGAGAGGGAAGCAGGGAGACAATGGAGCAGACAGACAAGGGCAGGACTTAGGCCAAGTGCCAGCAATGCCACCAGAGTCCTCACCAGCATCTCGGACACAGCCACTGCTTACCATGCTCCCAAGCCTCATCCCTCCCATGGTCCACAGCAGTGTTTCTCAGCTTTAGGGTGCCTGAGAGCCCCCTGACGTCTGCTCAGAAACAGAGATCACGGGGCCCACCCCGCAGAGAGCTGGGCTCCTAGGTCAGGGCCCGAGCACGTCTCTCACGCTGCCCCAGGCTGCCTGACTTCTGAAGAGCAGCACACCTACATCTAGGCCACCCACCACGGCAGCCACGCATGGCCACTGACCACCTGAAATGTGCCGGTGTCACTCAGAAACTCATTTCCAATTTTATTTAATTGAAACGTGAACAGCGGCGTGTGCCTATGGCCAGCGTGCAGAACACTGCGGACAGAACGCCTCCATCCCTGTGGGCAGTCCAGCTGCAGCCACAGCCTCCTCTCCCTGCAAGTACACGTGGGTCAGTTTAAAAAGGAAATTTTTAAAACAAAACCATTTTCTTCTTGCCTCAATGTCCTGACCTGCCCTACCAATCTGGGAAGAGGTCCCTTTAGAAGCAGCCCCTTAGACCCAAGGACTGTGACACTGGAGACGTCCTGCACCCGAGGGTGGGGGGGAAGAAACCAGCCCAGGCAGCTGAGATTGCTGCTGGTGCCCCCACAAATCAGTTCGTTTTTGCACCAAGCAGAGGTACAGTTTAAGTTCTATAAATTTCTATAAAATTACACTCACCTCTATTCCGGCATGGGAGGGGGGAAATGGCAATTCCAAGCTAGAGATACATTTTGGAGCCACCTGCTGTTTCAGATCATCAGCCCCATTTCCACAGATTCAGAGGACTGGCTGTACTCACGTCAAACACCTTCACGTCAGTTCTGCTTCTTATTTCTTCCACAAGGGCCAGCGGTTTTCCTTTAGGGACTGGGACTGTGCCAAGAATTACAGTCCCTGGGGTGGACAGTGTCTGACGGACAGCGTGAATGAAAGGCTGACTGAAGAGCTCCATTTTCCCAACCTCGTCGATGACACACACTCTCCACCCTGGACTACGGCTGGAACCTGCCTGAGGATGACAAAGACACTGGATGGGACACCAAGGTCACATTAGTCAAAGGGCCGTGGGCTCTACCCCGAGTCACTCCCAAACCATATCAGGCGGAATCAGTGAACTTGGAAATCCAAGTGGAGAGAATTAGAGAACAAATCCTGAAGGGCTGCCTTGGAGACTGCAGCACTCAAAAAATTCAATTCCCTGACTCACCAAGATTTTCCTGCAATTTTTATTCCTCCAGAATGATTCCAATAATACTAAACTTTACATTTTTATATACCCGGAAAATAAGTATATACAAATAGACCCAAATTCCTCAGGTTTAAAAGAAATGAGACAGCAAGGCTGGGAGCCCTTATTAATAAAACTGGCCTCTTTTACAGAAGAAATTGTAAGTCCTACGGGATTCCCTGTGTCCTGGGGAGCAGGCACCTGCTACAGACAGATGCCATGATCTGTGTTCCACAGTGTGGTCTAGAGGAGCTGATAGAAAGAAGTGAAAATTAAAAGGAAAGGAATCTGGATTAAAAGAAAACTGAGGACAACTGTGTCCTTTAAATCTCAGACTTCCTTTCTAACGACTTCATTCTGATTTACATCCCTTCCTTCTTTGGAAATCCCACTGAGAACAGGCAGCCGCCTCCAGGGCTTTGACTGGTCCCTGGGCTCCTGGAATTCACACCCCTGTGCCTTCATCTCTTCCCGTGTAGGACCAGGGCTGATCTGTGTACCCACTACAACATGGCAGAAATGAAAGGATGTCATTTTTCAGAAATCAGTGAAAAGAGAATGCTGTCTCTGTCTTGGGCTCCCTTTCCCGAACCTCTCATTTGGGGGAGGGAGCAGCCATGTGTGAGGATGCTCAGGCGGCTGACACGTTCCACACGGCAAGACACCGAGGCCTCGCGCCAGCACCAAGGGCACCTGAGTGTGCTCGGAAGCCGGGACCTCCCGGTCTCAGATGACCAGGGCTCCAGCTCCCTGCAGCTTCCAGAGCGCCTCTGAGCCAGAACCACCCAGCTAAGCTGTACCTGGACTCCTGATCCTCTGAAATTGTGTAAAATAACAAGCATTTGTTGTCTCAAGTGGCTAAATTTTGAGGTAGTTACATAACAACATAGAAGCATTACACATGTCCTGCCTAGAAAGCCTTCCACGAGAAAGCAAGACTTTGGTCCTTCCATAAAAGGCACGGAGAGAATAAACAATCAACACCTCAATGAATGCTGAGCAATAAGTACAAACACACATTTTCTATGGGTTTCTAAAAATGACTATCTTGAAAACTGTATGCACAGCTGCTATTCAAAGTATTCCTTACTCCCGTTCTTAGACTCCTTAAATAATGACAGCACTACAGTCCAGAGGACGTGTCTGAGGTAAGGGAGATGTGGCTCGAATTCTAAATGCAAAAGCAAAGTATGGTCCGGTGTGGCTGGTGGTAGGGGGCACGTCCCAAGCAGTAGCAGCCAGCGATAGATGGACTGTGGTTCCTGAACGGCACACAGATGGGGGAGGATTCTGTCCCACAGCCAAAAGGGTCTAGGCCCGGGATGAATCCAAGGTGTGCCAGAAAGACGGGCAGGTGCGCGGCGGCAGGAGGATGCACGAGACATCTTTTGGAATACACAGGACAAGACGGTGGGGGGTGCACTCCAGGCGAGACTGGAGAGAAGCACCGGACTGATGTTTTCAGACCTCTGTAACTGGTGCTCTACTTCCCAACTTAATATCACACACATATAAAGTATTTTCTATTCATCTTGTTACCAGAAAGACCAAGAAGGGATCCACAGCAACTGGCCAAAAGAGGTCTGAACAACAGTCGAACTGCCGTTTCTCACGCACTTCATCTCTGCCTTCCTAGTGAGTTTCCTGTACACGTGCCTGGTCTCCGCTCTTAGGGCAATGACCAGGCGCTGTCATCTCTGCCTTTCCCACGAAATCAACTGATGCCCCACAGCCAAGAATTAACTAAAGGAGCCCACACTGCCCTCCTCTAGTGGGGTGGAGGAGGAAGGAAGAGAATCTGTAGAGCAAGTCACTATATTCTAGGAGTTTTCTTCAAAAATGAATGCCAGAGGTGGGACAAGTAAAACAACTATCAGTCACCTGCCTGAGACAACAGAAGATCCCACACAAGTTTCTGTCTTCTTAGGAGCAAGCTGCTCTAACTGACCTGACTCTCAGCAAAAAGTATTCAGGATAATTTGCTGCCTCCAGAAACAATCGATAACTGTAAATGTCACCTTTCTGGAGGCTATCATCTAAAAGTCAAATAGAACTATTTTGGCATTTCAAAATGATGGTCTTGAAAGGAGCCAAATCAGACAAGGAAAAGTGATATGGAAGAATATGCACGTATACGTACATATTTATTTACTTGGATGTATCCAGGTGGGTAGTCCAACGTACGTGGCCGTGGTTGTGAACACACACGTGTAGGTATAAAACAGGGCCCACCCGACCTTCCAGCAATTCTCCAGATTAGAACATTCACCAGTGACAGCTCATCTATATTATTTAAGTTTCAGCACAAAGAGAGCTGAACACACACGCACTCATTATGTTCTACCAATTAAAAATGCTCATTTTAAAACCTTACTTTATATAGAATTGCCATTCTGTCCAGAATGAGAAACTTTTATAACTGAAGAACCTCAGGAATCTCAGCAGTAAGTCCGCACTTTTTAACTTTAAAAATCCAGGTTATTCACACCGGATGAGACGGTGTCGGCCGCAGAGCCGCTCAGCAGCCTGTGAACAGGCAGCTGTCTTCCTAAATAGCACCCGGACATGTGGGAGAACCTAAAGCAGAACCACTACCATGTTCAGAACGGTTTCATTTCTACATAAATTCTAGCAGCAACTTTAGAGGGAAAGAAAAAGTGAGTCAGTGTTTACCTTCTGAGCCGTGGGGGGCCCTGGTGTGAGGCTGGTCAGGCTTCCCCAGTGGGCAGGACGAATGGGCCGGCTCATTCCACCTGACTCGCAGCTGGCGGGGAGCACGTGAAGAACAGCAGGTGGCTCTCAGCCACATGGTTGGAATCATGGTGCACACGCCGTCTGGGCAGCGCCCTCCCTACGCTCACCCTCTCCCCAGGCAGCGCTGCTTCCCAGGGCTCCACTGCAGTGGGCGAGTCACTCACCAGCCTTCCAGGCCACTCCCTCTCGGGCTCACATTTCAGCTGATTTAATTTTCAGCCACAAAGAGTGGGAAAAACTTCTTCATCCAACGCACACTTTTAGTTCCCCTATTCTAGGGGTAAGATACTCCTTGAAATAGAGCCCTGAATTGACCAGTGGCAGGAGAAGCTGTCAATGATTTTATAGTGTTGGTCATACTCATCTAGTCTGCTTTCCAGAAAGATTAGATTGTCTTACGGCAAGTATCTTCGTATCAGTTGTACCAGGGACCTGAAATAGTGTAATTTTCTTTCTTTTTGTCCTTTGTTTATCTTTGGATGTACTTCCAAAAATACAAAGAAAATATAAATATAAAAAATCAATTTCCTTTAGCCAAAATATTGAACTGAGTGAGCTAATTAAAGTGGTCTTTGACTTATTCTGAGTTAACATGCATAATAAATACTTTTGGTGACAATTTTTTTTCTTTTTGTGTTTTTAAGTATCAGATATACACAGACCAGCTTCTGAGCTTGCCTGTCTGGGATGGCAAGTATTTAAAGTCAGGGGTGCAGGGGCTGTCTGGCAGAAGGTCAGCAGAACTGTAGCCCTTCCCCCAAATAGCCATGAGTCCCGGGCACCAGGATCCCAGACAGTGCTGGGTCCCTCATTCTCTGGGCTGACTGTGCACGTGGTGTTAATTCCTCCCCCTCCCCCCAAAGTTATTAGCTAAAAATGCGAGGCTCCAGTCAGACGGTACGTGTTTATTCCAAGCCTTCAAGTGTTGGAATCCCTACGCTGCCTGGTGGCATGTGGATTGTGTATCCCCAGGGGACAGTCAGGACAAGACGTCTAGACTGGGACAGCGCCGTGCAGGCTGTCCCCTGCCCCCTTGGGCACATTCTGGGCAGAAGCTGCTGGCCCGGTCATGCCAGAGATCCCCACCTCCGGGCTCAGACAGACCAGTCCTCAGGCTCCTCCTGATGTCACAATGGCTTTGCAGGGCTCATAGGGCCATCCACATGTGATCAAGGGGCACCTGACTGGCGCCCATGGTGTTTTCCGAGGTACAGGAACTATCCTGGGACCGAAACCACACCTACTGGCTGACAGTCAGCCCAGTGGATGAGGAACCTGGTGCCCGGGACCAGACTGGGCATTTAGGTCCTGGACCCCATGACAGATCACAGCCCCACTCTGGCCCCGGCTTCCCGGCTGTCAAACCGAACTGTGCTGGGAGTCTCCTCCCGAAGTACTGCCACCCACCACCTCACTCAACTCCACAAGGCAAATCGGCAGGACTCTCACTCGGCTTAGGAGCAGAGGGCTCCGGCGCTTCAGAAGCACTACTGCATCCACAGAGCACGGCTCGGCACCTGTTTTACAGGTGAACAAACAAAGTCCGGAGTTAAGCGACTTCCCCAAAGTGGCTGAAAGCACAGTGACAAAGCTGGAGTCAAACTCAGGATCCCTGACTCCAAAGCCCCCTCCATGTCCTGTGATACCCCTGCACACGTTCATTCTGAAATAGGAACCGCACCCAAGAAAGTCACACATCCTGGCAGAAAGTGCTTGGTTGTTCTCCAGTTTCTAGGAACCTACAGAAGCATAAACCCCAAACCGCGATTCATTTGGAGTAACTATACTTCTCTAAATTACTCAAAAAGAACTACATATTCTGGGTCTGAGACAGCACCACGAGCATCCTCTCGCTGAGCCAGGCACATGGAATGGGTCTGAGACAGCACCACGAGCGTCCTCTCGCCAAGCCAGGCACACGGAATGGCCCACAGGTGCGGCAGACGCGGCTGCAGGTGAGGGGCCTGTGCTCTCGGCCAGGCGCAGACCTCTGTGCCCACAGCCGACGAGCTCAACCCGTATTCTACTGCATCCTAGTTCCTGCCACCTCCTTATCATCTCACAGTATTTACAAAGACGAAATTTTTAAAAAGAATTTTTCACTTGCTTCATAAAAATTGTAATCAATATTTAAACTTTAGACAAATGTTTCATATCTTTGATGCTTGGTATGATTTTCTTTACTAAAAATGTCTGCAGGAGGCTCAGCGCCTGTGACTCAAGCGGCTAAGGCATCAGCCATGTATACCTGAGCTGGCGGGTTCGAATCCAGCCCGGGCCCGCCAAACAACATTGACGGCTGCAACCAAAAAATGGCCGGGCGTTGTGGTGGGCGCCTGTATTCCTGGCTTCTTGGGATGTGGAGGCATGAGAATCACTTGAGCCCAGGAGTTGGAGGTTGCTGTGAGCTGTGATGGCACAGCACTCTATCCAGGGCAATAGTTTGACCCTCTGTCTCAAAAAAATAAAAATGTCTGGAGGAGAGAAAAGTATTATTTCTGCTACAGCAAAGTGGTGATGATGTTCCTAACTAACAAGGTAACAATATAAACAGAAGTACAGCTTAGAGCAGGGGTAAAAAATCAACTACAATGGTTGTTTTAGTTCATCTTTTCAATGTATAAAAATTTTATATTTGTTAATTAAGTAATGCTCACCTCATTAGAGAGTATTTCAAAAGTGAATAGTTAAAATGACTTGCCATTTAAAGCCTCAAGAGAAAATTATTTTGATCTTAAGATGATCTAATAAAGTTCAGGCAAAATTAGAACTGGCTAGGGCAAATCTGATGAGGAGGGGCTATACGGTTTTAAAGGATCTCCCACTGCTCATTAGGTTTTTAAAAAAATAGTAACTATAGAGAGGAGAAATTGGACAATTTCTTGATCAGGCAATCAAAATTAGAACCACCGGACATCACAGAGCTCCAGATACGACGCTCATGAAGAACATGTCATCACTAATGCAGGATTCCAGCTGCTGGACCGAGGAAACATCACAAAATCTCCAAAAGAGGCAAGTTCTATTTTAACACTTAAAAGTGTCAATGAAACGACGGAAACGTTCCAGATTAAAGGAAGTTATAGAGACGTGACGACTAAATATAATGGTTGACCTGGACTGGGCCCTAAACTGGTGCAAAGAAAGGTGAAGAAGGGGGACTCGTGAGTCGGAGGAGAAAACTGGACACCCAGCGCGGATTATTTCCACAAAGTAAATTTACTGTATCACTCAGGTAAGAGCAGATCCGTATGTTTAGGAAAAACATACTGAAGATTTAGGAGTGAAGCACCCTGATAACGGCAAGGTATTCGCCAATGGTCACCTCCTGCTACAATTTCCATATTTACACAAACGTAAGCACGCGTGTGCACACACACGGAACGTCAGCCAACAGTGAGGCGAGTGAGTAAAAAGGACATGGGTAATGGATAATGGATAATGACCATACAGGTGTTCTTGCACTGTTATTCTTGGAACTTTCCCTAGAAGTAAAATTACATCCAAATGAAGTTTAAAAAAAATAAGAATCAGTAAATTCAGAGAATACACTGTATGAAAAAAATGTACTAAAGGGACTCTGATTTTCTGGTAGGTGGAGATTGTCAGTATCAGAGTCAAGAAAAAAGCCTCATTTAGTGTGAAAGTTCCTCTAATGGAACGTGGACCTTAGACCAACCTGCGTGGGAGGGGGAGGGAAGGAAGTGCTGGAACAGGACAGAGCAGGTGGGTGAAATGGGAAAGGCGGCAGTTCACACAAATGCACCCCAGTGCAGTCCATGGTGCTTCAGTGAAGCAGCTTTCTGCGCTGCTTTTCTTTACACTGGGCTGCCAGGTAAGTCCCACGAAGTTGTCTCAACCCAGGGCAGGAGCTGCTCAGCATCTCACCAAGGCTGCCAGTGTGCAGACCCAGGAAACTACAGCGATTGCTGGTAAAGTCTGCCGGGACACACCGCAGGAAGGGAACTGGACCAACTTCACAATCGGTGTGCAGTCCGTACTCCAATTTGGAGTCACTGCAGGAATGTCTTTACTGACAACCCTAAAATTGATTGTATGTTTGCCCCGGAGAGCTTTTAATTCCCGTCTGCTCCTGTAACATATGGGTGCTCATGGGGTGGAGACACGGAAAGTGGGAGTCCAGCAGACACGAAGGCCACATCTGTAAACACCAAGAAGGCCGTGCAGCACTGCCAGGGCTCCCGGCAGCCTCTCAAGAATGAATCCTGAGCTGGAACATACTCTGCTCAGCAAAGTGTCTCAGGAATGGAAGACAAAGTACCCAGTGTACTCAGCCCTACTACAAAACCAAGTTATAGCTTCACATGAAGGCTATAACCCAATTATAGCTCAGGAATACGGGAAAAGGGGAGAGGGAGGGGAGGGGAGGGGGAGGATGGGTGGAGGGAGGGTCATCGGTGGGATCGCACCTACGGTGCATCTTACAAGGACACAGGTGAAACTTACAGAAAAGCATAATATAAAGGTCTTAACATGGTATAACTAAGAAAATGTCATGAAGGCTACGTTAACCAGTTTGATGAAAATATTTGATTGTATATGAAACCAGCACATTGCACCCCATGATTGCATTAATGTACAGACCTATGATTTAATAAAAAAAAAGAAGAAGAATGAATCCTGATGATAACTCGATTTTTCTGAAGTCTTCCTAAAGTCCAGTGGCCTGAAACACTGAGTGGCACTTCCGTGTCAAGAGTTCAAGAAATCATAATCATTTTCCCTGGACAGGAGTCCTCTCACCTTGAAATACAGTTTCGGAGATTTTCTGAAGCATCTGTTTCAGAACCAAAAGCAGACCCTGTTCTCAGAAAGAAATACTCTTTGAAGCCTTATTTTAGGGAATAGAAGGTTCAAACTACGTTAGTTTGCATTGGGTATTCTGATTTTAGCTTTTTATTCCTTCCACGGATCTTTGCAAAAAATGACACTATTTATCCTAAAAAAACAACATCCTTGTTCTTTAAAACATTATAATCTACTGCTATCTTTTTGTGTGAGTGGGAGACGTACTGAAAACCAATAAAATGTTAACTCTTATGCTGTATCAAATTTTAATAAAGCATTTAATGCAGCTGTCAAAAGTACCATTATGAAAAAGGCCAACATTATCTTATCAGCCTGGATCATTAGAAAACTGAAAAAATAACCCAAATTACAGTAGCATGAGAGAATAGAAGAGCCCTATGAATAACCTTTCCAAGAAAAATTTAAAGAAAGAAATGGAGAGAGAGGAACTATGTTTTCACCTGTGGAGAAAGAAGATTTTCTGAAATAAGAGGTTCTTTATATAAAAAAACTATAGTTTTATATAATAGTTTCAATCCTTCCATATAAGACTTTTTCTAATGAATAACAAAGTCTTGATTCTATGGTTCATGCGAGTCAGGTATCCCTAAGGAAGTTAATTTCTACTCCCGGCCTCAGCTTCCTCATTGGTAGAACAGGAATACAGTTTTACTATTCTGAGCATCAAATGCATTTGTGCTGGGCACACGGTTTGCATTCAGCAATTGTTACTACTCCCACTAACTTGCCCTTTCCACTATTACCTCCAATATTACTGCAGTTTGGAAAAATGGATGAACAAGAATGAATAAGATAATTTTTGAGGACTAATACAAAGAATTCCCACAGTAATTAAAATAGTATGGTACTGACGTAAGAATCAAACCACTCAGTGGAAGAGAACAGACAACCCTAAAAACACAAATGCAAGTATGGATATTTTAATATAATTAATGAAGCATAATAAACTAATTAAAAGGGGTTATTTAAACAGATGGTTTTAATAAGCTGGCTAAGAAGATTTTCTAGAAGATTTTCTAGAAGAAAATCAATTGAGAGTTTCATTGTATATTGTATTCAAAATAAATCCTGATGGATTAAAAATAAATGCTTAAAAAGTAAAGAAGAAACATATAGATAGACCTTTATATTAATTTAGAATAAATACAGACTATGTTAAGGAAAGGAAATCACCAAAGTAAAGTGAAAACATGAGAAAAATAGAAATCAATACACTCGGTGCCCATAGCACAGTGGTTACGGCGCCAGCCACATACACGGAGGGTGGTGTGTTCTAACCTGGCCAGGGCCAGCTGCAACAAAAAAAATAGCTGGGCGTTGTGGTAGGCGCCTGTAGCTCCAGCTAGTGGGAGGCTGAGGCAAGAGAATCGCTTAAGCCCAGGAGTCTGAGGTTGCTGTGAGCTATGATGCCACAGCACTCTACTGAGGGCAATAAACACAAACGCAAGTGGGCCGGGACCCTGCCTGGGCCTCCCCTCAGCCCGCCCCTTGCCCCACGCCGCGCCACTCCCATTCACACCCCTCTGCTGACAGGCACAGCCCTGCGGGCCCGATCACTAAAGTACTTTTCTTACTTTATATATATATATATTTTTGAAAACCCAGCTCAAACTTTCACCCGTAGTGAAATTTCTTACACACAATAGATATTTCTTAACTTATTGTCGGAGTTTGTATTTCCGTAGGTCTAGGGCATTATGAAGCAACGAACTGTAGCCTTGATTCAGGGTTTCTCTCATCTGCCTAACTGTGATTTTAAAGCTTCCAGTTTACTTGGTCATTTTGATTGCCAGTATTAAAAGCTGTGTATTTATACTTTCCTATTTTTGTTGCCTAGTTACTACTTTATTTTTTTATTATAAGGCAAAACACTAATTCCTTCTCCTTGCTTCACACTAACAAAATGTGATGGGAGGAAAAATTCTGCTCCAGAAAAGGAAATGTATTACCGCTGACTAGGGAAAACGTCTGCCTGGAATGTGAGCATCTGCGTCTGTAATCAGACTATAACGGTTGGGAGAGATGTGCAGTTCTTCATTTTTCAATGAATAAAGAGATTGTAGCTTTTGGTCAGTCTCCATCAGGACTGTCTCCTGTGTAAACCTGCAGCCGTGCATTGAGCCCCCGTGTGCTCACTCTCCTCCCAGGATTCAGCCTGTTCTGCCTGAGCACGGTAAGCAAAATCAATCCTTAGTATTGACCCAGTGCCCAAAGCCGGAATCGTCACTTGGAATTTCACCTGAAGTATTTCACTTGCCTTTTCAACATTTAAGTAGAGAGGCATATATCTAAGAACTAAGGAGAACAGCACTGTGTTCCCTGTTCCCAAACAATCTAGCGGCCACAACAGTCCCCAGTACAGGACGGAGGGAAAGTTCCAGGAGGAAGGAATTAGGAACGGGGGACATGGGAAGAGGAGACGAGAAACGAAGGAAAGGTGAACTCAGTGGTCTCTGAGAAGCAGCAGCCCCTGCCAGAATGGACAGGAACACAAGGCCAGCCCTCCAAAGTTAGAGGGTAAACTCACTTCAGCAGCCTGCAGGCAACTAGCACACATATTTCGGCTGAGCTCTGAGTGTCAGGGAATAGACAGGTAAAGACTAGGAAGACAGTGAGCCCATGAAAGAACACAGCGAGTTCCAAGGTCCTCAGGCTGTCCCCGGCCGGGGTGGGCAAGGTGATTGGGCCGGTCTGAGTGGAGAATGGTGAGATAAGGTTAGATAGAGGTTACAAGGGCTGGATAGCCGTGGAAGGGCCTTGGACTTTATTCCTACTGTCATGGAAATCTCTGAAAGGTTTTCACGAAAGTAAATCAAAGTAGTAAGTCTATAACGAATTAAATGAAACCCACATTCCTAACACAATCCACAAAGCCCTACATCTATGGCCCCATCCATCTCACCAAACTTACCTTCTGCACTAAGGGCTCTGAGGTCTTAGAGTTTCTGTTCCCACCATTTAGAATATTCTTCCCACCCATCTCAGGGTGGGAAAAGGACTTGAAGAGAAACTTCTCTAAAGACGACAGGCGCACAGCCTACAGACACATGAAGAAATGCTCACCATCCTTAATGATCAGAGAAATGCAAATCAAAACTACTTTGAGATACCATCTAACCCCAGTAAGATTAGCCCACATAACAAAATCCC
>CAUYON010030593.1:0-28500 GCA_963573935.1 Arctocebus calabarensis
ATTTTTTCCCATTCTGAGGGCTGTCTGCTAGCGATATTTACTATGTTCTTAGCAGTGCAGAAGCTTTTTAGTTTCATCAGATCCCAGTAGTGTATTTTTGATACTGCTTCCATTGCTTTGGGGGTCCTCCTCATGAAGTATCATGAATGGTATGTCAATCAGGTTGATAAAATATCTCAGATTGCATGTGAAGCTCCCACACTGTACCCCATGGTTGAACTAATGTACACAACTGTGATTCAATAAAAAAAAAAAAAAAGAGAAGAAAAAAAAAATCAGAACATAAAAAAAAAAAATAAAAAAAATAAATAAAAGCCAACCTCAAAAATATGGAATATCCAGGTGACATCCACGGAGTTTTTTTGTTTTGTTTTGTTTTGTTTTTGCAGGAAAAAGATAATGCAATATTTGAGGCTATGCCCTCTATAGAGGTCAAGTAATAAGAAAGGAGAAAAAGAGTAAAAGGAAAACAAGAAAGGATTTATCCAACTGAGTGCTATATACCAATAGAGGCATCTTTATACTACAACCCTGCACACCCACAGAAGGTGCAATGCATGCTGTGATTCAGGGAGTTGAGCAATACGCCATATGCATTTCTGTACACGGCAGCACTAAATATGACATTTGGGCACATTGTACTTCATTCTGGAGCGAAGATTCTGACATTGAGTGATGGTCGGCCATCGAATGAGTGGGACCATAAAGGAATAAGATCCTCATCACCAGGGCAGTGCCCGTGGCTCAAAGGAGCAGAGCACTGGCCCCATATGCTCGAGGTGGTGGTTTCAAACCCAGCCCTGGCCAAAAACTACAAGAAGGAAAGAGATCTTCATCACCAGAAGTTTTCAAGTGGAGGTAGATGCAGGTGGTTCTCCTACCAAGGTTTTTGTACATAGGAGAGCAGCTGAGCTAGACTACCTGAGATTTGTTCTGGTTCAAGTAGAAAGTTCCACATTTCTATTACATCTGCATGCCTTTTCACTTTAAAAAAAGTGTGTGTCTGTATAATTAGAACACATTTTAAAAACAGAATATAAAGAGGAATAGAACCATAAAAATGTATCATCAGGTAATGTACAGTACACAACTGGTACTGAGCAAAC
This sequence comes from Arctocebus calabarensis, assembly GCA_963573935.1. Classification (NCBI taxonomy): domain Eukaryota; kingdom Metazoa; phylum Chordata; class Mammalia; order Primates; family Lorisidae; genus Arctocebus; species Arctocebus calabarensis. The sequence goes on from CAUYON010030593.1 coordinate 1,107, forward strand.
AGTAACCAAAATACACACACTACTGCTAAACTTTTGTTACATTTTTTTTGCCAGTTCGTCCTTGGTGCCCATTTTCTGTTTTCTTCCTCTGCATGGTGGCAATCAGATAATATTAATCCTCTTTTTCTCCACTTATACCATTTTAATATATTAATATAATTGAAAATATTTTAATAGTTTAACATAACTTTATACAAAAATTACTAATAGGTCTGTAAAGTGAAGGCTTCTCTCTTGCTTTAAAGATCTACAGGTCCTTTGAAGGAGAACCTGAAGATTAAATACACTGGGATGGTTGTTGATCAATATGCCTGTCTTGTTTATGGGAAAGTTTCGCTTTTTAGTCATAAAGGCAATAGTTGTGACATCCTGCAGTTCTACGGTCCCCAGTCCCCAGGACATGGACAAGTCCCAGTCTATAGCCTGTAAGGAGCCGGGGCACACAGCAGGAGGTGAGTGGCAGGTGGGCAAGCAAAGTTCATCTGCATTTACAGCTGCTCCCCATTGCGTGCATCACCTCCTGAGCCCCACCTCCTGAAAATCAAACCACAGAGGGCATTTGATTTTCACAGGAAAGGGAGCCCTACTGTAAACCAAGGGAGTTAATTGCACCCTCCTCGTGAGAGCTGAGGTTGTTATTCTAGAGCTGAGTCACTCTAGTTGTAGAAAAACAAGCTCCGGAATCCCACTGGTTCTGCATTAGGGTGAGTTGTATAGTTATTTCATTATACATTATAAAGCAATAACAATAGAAATAAAACACCCAATACATGTAACATGCGCGAATCATTGCAAAACTACACCTCCCCCCAGTCCATGGAAAAATTGTCTTCCTTAAAATCATTCCCCGGTGCCAAAAAGATTAGGGGTCACTGTTATAGTGGATTGGATGGTAGTTCCCTGAATTGATTTCATGGTCTAACTCCCAGAAACTGTGAATATGACTCTATTTGGAAAAAGAATATTTCCATTTACTGGGGTCACCAAAAGTGTATACACAAAGTTAAAAGAGCTTGTTGGAAGTAAAATTGGTCATTCCCAAAAACGTATATGAAAGGTAAAAAAGCAGTGCATGGATGTTTAGGTACAGTTTACCAGAAATGGTACTTTCAGTTCAACTTTGAAAAGTAAACTTGTACATAGATAATATCGCTTAAAATATGTATACAGTTTTTTGGCATGCTCGGTATACTTCCGTGAGACTCTCCAGATGAGATCATCCTACTTTATCCGGGTTTGTCTAAATCCAGTGACACCTGTCCTTATAAAAGACATCTGAGGAAAAGACAGCTGCAGAGAAGAAAGCTTTTTGAAGGCAGAGCCAGAGGTTAGAATTTTTCAGCCACAGCCAAGGAATGTGTGGAGTCCCCAGAGGCGGAATAAGGAAGGAAGGAGGTTCCTTAGAGCCCCCAGAGGCACTCTGGCCCTGCCAACACCCTGATTTCGGTTTCTAGATTTGTGATACAAGGATTTCTGTATTAAGCCACCTATTTGCAATAATTTATTACAGCAGCCTCAGAAAACTAATATATTCTCATGTGTATTTTATCATAATCACAACTGTCAATTGGTCATTATCGCCTGAATAACACAAAGGGGACTTGAAGAGGCTAGACTGAAGTTATGCAGCGCTAGATTTTGTTAATCATGACCCTTCATTTTAAGACCTTTGCTCCTGAAATGTTATGCATCTAAAAAAGCAAGTTCCTCTTTGCTCTGGAGCTTGAAATTGCTCATATATACAGTTATAAGGAAGTTAAAATCTGATCCCAGTATAAGGGAAAATGGAAGGAGCAAAGGCGCTCCAAACATATTTCATACCATGTCTGCATTCATTAGTACATTGTAGGGCTTCCTCTCTCTTTCCCCTATTTCTCAATGATACAGATTTGGTGATACACAGACATGTCTTCAACTAACATCCAGATAACAACCCAACTTGATTATCAACTGCACATCCTTATCATTGTCACACACTCAGGGTTTGCTGTAAATATTCATGGAAAAAAGTTTTCCTTTTTACACATTCAAAATCCTTGCTTGATGGTCTGAAGTTACATTTCTGGCAGTGCTCAATGTCAAGGGCACTGTAGCTTTCTTTGAATAAAACATCTTGGCGATCTGCAGAAATGCACCTGCAGATGCAGGCTTTGCAGGCTTAGAGCAACAAGGTTGGCATTTCACAGAATTTTGGCAGTTGCCACACAAACAGACAGACAGACATAGACATACGCGCTCAGACACATGCACCACATGCAGTCATCAGGGCTGGATCATGGATATTGTATCTTGATTTACACAAGGAGAGCCACAGTACCGCATGTGTGCACCCACCACACTTTTGGCTGCAGTGATTCACAGACGTGTCTTCAAATAACATGCCGTCCTTTCCAACACAGACAAGCATTGAGTTAGTGACACTTCTATTACACTGCTTGACGTTTCATTATCTAAACGCCTAGCCTTCTTTATGCTTTAGGATAATTAGTTGTCAGTTCCCCAACGTAATTATGTTGTCTGTGTTACTTCAGTTCTACAAAGGGCGTTTGGGGTCATCTTTAAAAAAAAATCTTATATTCAGATGAAATGAAAGTCTTAAGAAGAATGTCCTGAGCTCAGAGAACTAGGCCACTGCAAAATAAACAAATAAATAACCTGGCATTCCCTACACAACCTGAAGATGGGAAAAGCAAATAATTTAGATCAGAGTCTCACCAGGGACACACAGAGGTCTGGCAAGATCAGTGAGACCCTTTTTCCAGATGTACAAGTACTGATTTTTAAGAGTTGGTGACATCTGTCACTAGGATGAATATAAAACTTTATTTTTATTTATTTATTTTTTTTGTAGAGACAGAGTCTCACTTTATCGCCCTTGGTAGAGTGCCGTGGCGTCACACTGCTCACAGCAACCTCCAACTCCTGGGCTTAGGTGATTCTCTTGCCTCAGTCTCCCGAGTAGCTGGGACTACAGGATCCCGCCACAACACCTGGCTATTTTTCTGTTTTGCAGTTGGGCCAAGGCTGGGTTTGAACCCGCCACCTTTGGTATATGGGGCAGGTGCCCTACCGGATGAGCAACAGGTGACATCCCTATAAAACTTTTATTAAAGTCTAGTTGCCTTGCCTCATACTTTAGGGATAAATTACTATTTAATTTCATGCATCTGTATTTTCAAGGTATCCTCCAAATTTTTAGAAGTATGTTATTTATTTTTTTGCTATTAACTTCTCTCTTCTCAGTAGCTTTACAACACATAGAGAAGCAATATTATTTTTCTCTGGTGCCAGACTTAGGATTGAATTTTAAGTTCAAATTCGCTTTGTAGATCTATATAAAGAGAAAGCAACAGGAGAATGGAAATAAAGGTACAGACGATACACAAATGTGCAAGATTCTGGAGTGTACACAGTGTCAGGCTTAGAAGGAGGTAGGTTGATACTGAAACATGTTTGAGCTGGTGATGGCCACAAGTCTAATAAGGAGAAAGACAGAGGGAAAGGAAGGCTCCTTTCATTAAGTCAACAAAAACTAACTTAATACTTACTGTTCGCTGGATGCTGAGGACTTCATGGGGAGCAGGATCAATGTGGCCTCGTCCCTGTCAGGATCCATGAGCAACCTGCAGGGAAACAGAGGCTAAGAAAAGGTGACGCCTTCAAGGCCACACACCTTGTTTGCACCAGAATGAATTCTAAAATCTGTGACTCTGCAGTTCTCGAAATGACTGCCAATAACTGCCAGGAAATAGCACTTACAGGTGTTCCCAACTACCTGAGATTTAAATGCTTTGACTTTTTATCTGAAGACATTCTGTGGGGCGGGCAGTCCTTCCCTAAAACTCACTTGACTATCTACATAGCTTCAGGGTCACACACAAAGCACATGGTCATTACTAGAGAGGGCAGATTAAGCAACTCACGGTGCAAGCACCCTTTTCTTAACACTACCCCAGAGTTTAACTTGACTAGCCCCTAACCATCTACAGTCAGAGACACCAATTGATAACATTTTACTATTTATCTCTTCCAAAGGGTATACACCCTGTAAGAAGCTGTCATGTTGCTGAAATGCAGTTGCTTCTGGAATGAAAGTCTAAGGTTACTGAATACCTTACCTAGAAACTTAGCCAGATCAGATGGTGGCAGGTGTTCAGAAGTGAGCTAGCTCAGTTTTAATGTGTGTGCGAAGGTGTGCTTGTACTTATTTGTGTAGGGCAAAAAGGGTGGTTAGGTAGTGTTAGAAGGGTCTCCCTATTAAAACTATTTCTAGGATATGCTAATCATAGATTATTAGAACTGGAACATTTATCCCATTTCCTTGTTATAGGTGAAGAAAAAATTCACACAGAATTCACATGACAGCCAGTTAGTTGCAGAACTAGGGGTTAAGATGTTCTGAGTCCATTGTTTGTCCCATATTCCTTGGTTATTCCCATGTTCCATTGGTTATTTATATAAAGTTTCACATTGCCTCACATAGATAATCCAATTGTTAATGCTAACTTGAATGCAAGAAAGATTAAGTATAATTGAGAAGATGTTTTGGTGCTAAGTGCCCTTCACACTGTCATTGGTACAAGTCTGCATATTCATTAAATTAAATTTTAAAATGAGTGACCGACTTTTTATTTTTATTCAAGCTGTAAAGATCTCAAAGAGAAGGGTCATCATGTATAATAAAGTTATGTTGTCTGGCCCTTAATAGTTGCTCAGTAAATATCAGTTGAATAAGTAGGTCAAGAGGACACCTCAAAGATACCCGTAGCAATGACGAGGCAGCCTGGTGTACTATGAAGGCCAAAGAGCTTAGAATCTTAGGTTTGAGGTCCTGAGCTGTTTGCTGAAGGTGTTTAAGTTTCAGTTCCTTCTTTAAGAAAATTCAGATAACAATACTCACCTCTCAGGATTTGGGGCAGAAATTTAAATACTACTTTAAGTCCTTGCTCTCATATTAAATTCTATAAAATATGTTTAATAAGTACTCATTATAATTTTGTGCTGCAGTAATATATTTGCCTCTCAAAAGAAGCAGAATATCATTTTAGGGAGGGGTTTCTGAAAGTTGATTTGTGCACTGACTGCGTAAGCATTGCCAGAATAAATTGGAAAAATATAAATTCTTAGGGTTTAGTTCAAATTTACTGAGTTAAAATCTCTGAAGGAGAAGCCTGGAGTCTCATTTGTTGTTTATATTCCCTTAGGAAATTCTAATATGCAGCTCTGTTTTGGAACACTCCTTTTTCGTAGATAGATCTTCTTTAATTTAATGATATCTAAATCCTCCTTCTGGAAGCTCTATAACTCTGAGTGCTTTTTTTTTCTGAATACAAGTTGTTCTATGAATAATATTCTGCTATTTTACAAATTGTAGTTGCTCAGTAAACATTCTCAGCTAGGTTACACACGCATGATTTAGTAAATATCTTTGGCCAGACACAAATTGATGTTTATTATTTGGTTTCTAAGTAAACTCAGGAGGTGCAAACACATGCACACATGTACACATGCACACTTTTCTGATTGAATATTGTATGTTCATAACCTAAAATGACAATGCTACAAGTAGACATAACAGATTTATGGCTCATATTCACAAGTAAAAGAATCAATTATTTTCCTATTTTACAAATGACTTCTATAATTGTAAACATGTCTTTTGTTGGTCAATTACCACCTAAATTATATATGCCTTCTTGATTAGAAAACCAATTTTTCTTTTCTTCTTGGAGGGCTTGATTTCCAAGTGTTTGTTTTGATTTTGTCATAGCAATTTCTACATATGCCTTTATGTCCAATTGACACCAAATGAAATTTCTAGCCATAAGAACCATATTTTGTTTTTGCAAGTAAATTCAAAATTTCATTTTCCTTTCGAGAGAGGCTAGGTGGACCTCTTAGAATGAGGTTATGAGGCAACTTAAAATCTGGTTCACACAAATGATTTCTCTGGCTTTGGTCTAGTACTTAACAGCTTTGAACATACATTTTCTCATGAGACAAAATGAGACACCAGAATAAATGGTGTTTAAGTTTCTTCCACTTTAACCCTGTAGGATTTTAAGAGTTCCCCTAATGCTAGAGAAAGGAGAAAAGTATCATAAACAGAAACTATAAAATGAAATCATATATATCCCATTGATAGTCTCGGAAAGAAAAAGATTAAGCTTTATATGTTTATTAAAATGAGAATGGAAAAAAATTACGAATCTTATTGAAAAGTAGAAGCTCAATTATAGGCTACTCTTCGAGAGTTATTAGCTGGGAAGCATCTCAACCATAATGTGTAATTGCCTTAGAAAACCCAGCCTGGCATGGCTTGAGTGAGTTTGGTTCCTATTCATAACCCATCATTTAAAAAAGATACATCATTTAAAGGATAAACATGAAATATGAACTCTATAGTCCAACGAAACGACTCTCATCAAAATTGTAATTATGCCTTAAATCTACACAAAGTGGCACACAGGGAGCCAGGAGCGTATCCAGGCAAGAAAGGGTTCTGCTCTGACTCTCATTCTCCTCCATGTCCCTCCTACTTCCTTCCTGCCTCCAGGGAAACATGGACTGGGCTAAGGAGAATGGTCACCAGCATAATGTGAGTCACAAGTCATATCCCTTTCATCTAATTAGAAAGCTAATTCAGAACTCGTGCATGAGCTATCTATCTTTTGCCACCACTTTCCGCAATGAATTAATCCATCCACACCACTTAACCTGCAAGTTCATCCAGCATTTTCTTTCTCTGTCTCTCACCAGGCACATCAATACATCAACACATCCGACACCACCCAAACGAAGCCACCTTTGAGAACCTTTTCCCACAGCACTTAACTCCCTTCCTATTCATTGTCTATTTTTCTCTTTTTTCTTTCTTTCTTTCTTTTTTGTTTTTGTTAATGGAAAAGAGGGAGATGCACACTCTTATGGAAGTAACAAGAAGGAAATAGAAGAACTTTACCTATGTACTTCAATGATAAAAATCGATCAGGTCATAAGTGGGTATGTGCTCTTTATTTTCCAGGAGTGCATCCTTTTGTTCTTTTCTTTTCCCTTTCCATATGATTTCAAGCCTTTGCAGAAAAGCATGTGAATCTCTGCACAGTTGGCAGGACACACATTAGAATGCACTGAAGGGTGTGCATAAGAGATTGTCTTTGAGAGGGAATTATAAGATAAGAAGGGTTCTGACTGTGAACTGCCTCTGGGACTCTGGGCAAGTTATTTCTCTCTGGACTTCACTTTTCTCATTTGAGTAATGAGGGAAATATAGACTAGGTCAGTAGTTTTTAAGTCTACATTTCAAGGCCTGAATTAAAAGACAAGTAGTAGGAGACAGGTGGTTTGGGCTTTCAACATCCATTAGGTTTTTGTTTGAAAATTAAAAAAACACACACACACACAAGGGTATTTTTAATGTCCTTTCAAGTTCTATACTGCAAACTTTTGAAAGGAAGAACCATAGTGATAATCAAGTGATAACCATAATATATGTGTGTGTGTGTATGTGTGTGTGTGTGTGTGTGTGTGTGTGTGTATATATATATATATTTTTTTTTTTTTGCAGTTTTTGGCTGGGACTGGGTTTGAACCCACCACCTCCAGTATGTGGGGCTGGTGCCCTACTCCTTTGAGCCACAGACGCTGCCCACCATAATAATATTTTGTTAATATTGCTTCATAGTTTATAAAGCGCTTTCAATCCATGATGTAAAAAATAAATGAAGCTCACAAAAAGAGAAAAAAAAAAAAGAAAGGCTATTTTTCAGAGCTTGCTATATTTACCATCCCTATATGAATGGAACTGCTACCTTTCAGGTATAATTACTTCTTTTCCTTTGAGTAGCGACCCAGTAGCATGACTGCTGGATCAAATGGTAGGTCTCCTTTTGGTTCTTTGAGGAATTGCCATACTGTTTCCCTTAGAGGCTGTACTAATTAAATTCACACCAACATTGTATAAGCATTTCCTTTCACCATATTTTTTACCAACTTCTATTGTTTTTTGATTTTTTTTCATAATGGCCATTCTGATAAGATGAGGTGATATCTTGTTGTGGTTTTAATTTGCATTTTCCTGATGATTAGTGATGGTGAGTATTTTTTCCATATATTTGGCCATTTGTATAACTTTTTTTTTTTTAAGGAAAGTGTCTTTTAGTGTCTTTTGCCCACTTTTTAATAGGTATTTTCCTTGCTGAAGTGAATTCCTTAGAGTGCAGATTCTGGACATTGGTCCTTCATCAGAGGTGTAGCGTATTAGTATATTCTTTGATCCTATAGGTTATCTATTTACTTTGTTATTTCTTTTGCTGTGCAGAAACATTTTAGTATAATTAAGTCACATTTATTTATTTTTGTTTCTGCTGTATTAGCTTTTGGGGTCTTAGTCATAAATTCTTTGCCTTAGCCAATGTTGAGAAGTTGTTTTCCTAAGTTTCCTTCTAGAATTTTTATCGTGCCAAGTCTTACACTTAAGCCTTCTATGTATCTGGAGTTAACTTTTTATGAATGGTGAGAGATAAGAGCCCTTCAAAAGACTGGTGACATTTATCCATTTCTTATATTTGAGATTAATTTGGAGAGTTTTCTCTCCTGAGGGAAAGTTCATCTAGAGTCTTTCAGAATGTATAAAAAGGATTTCAGCATTGTGGCAAGCACATTCTCTGAATCTAATTACATGTGGACTTCTTCCAAGATCAGGTAAATCTGTATTTCCTGAAAGATAGAAGTATTCAATGATGCGATCTGTTCTCAATTACACACCTTTTGTTCTTATCCCTTGGTAATTATTCTTCCTCAAAATGGTATGTATTATCTACTTACATATCTTTGAGCTTTTAATTCATTTATCAAAAAATATTTTCAAGTACCTTCTTATACTAGACTTGTGCTATATGTTGTGAATATGTTAATAAAAATGCATTGTGTCTATTTTTGAGGAGAAAATAATCTATGCCTTTTTCTCTTCCAGGTATACAGTTATTCTTTTATTTCTTCTTCTTTTTTTAAAGATATTCTTCTGTTTAGCTTTTAAAACTAGTTTGAATTATCTTGGCCTCATCTATAGATATCATAGGTCAAGGTTTTATTTTTATTTATTTATTTATTTCAGGTTAATGTGAGGGCACAAATAACCAGGTCGCAATATTTGAATTTGTTAAGTAAAGTCCCTCTTGTAGTTGTGTCCCGAACCGAAAAGATGTGTCATATACCCCTACATTGTGCCCATTAAGTGGGAGAACACCAAATCCTCCCTTTTCCTCTCCCTCATTCCCTCTGCCCCTGAATTGAATTCAAATGAGTTTTTATCCTATGTGGGCTAGAATTAGATTGTCTACTAGTTTCATATTAGTATTGAATACATTGAATATTCGTGTTTCCATTCTTGCGATACTTTACTGAGGAGAATGTGTTTCAAATCCAGAATAGGTTAACAAACTGTGATGTAGGTATACTATGGAATACTATTCAGTCATAAAAAAAGATGGTAACTTTACATCTTTTGTATTAACCTGGATATAGAAGTCAAGGTTTTACACGACCTTTGACCTTGAGGTATCCACCAAGATTTTTACTACTTGAATTATTGATAATTATACATTTGTTACAAATTTCTTTCCTATAAAATGTAGTATAGACACCACAATTTTAACTAGATAATTAAACATCAGACAATTTTTTTTTTGTAGTTTAAAACACATAATCTCAAGTGATCCATTGGGGTATATAAAATACTTCCCATTTATAAGCTATGAAACTGAAAAAATATGGATTATTTGTATTTGTCTGTCTTTTTCATTGTCTTCCTGTTGCTTGCCAATATATCTCACCCAGAAAAATGGCTAACAAAAACACTTGAGAGAGATGGGAACTTTTCCATTCTAACAGCCAACCTGTTCTATAGGACATTCTTATTCTGCCTGATGTTTGGTATCTGTCCCGAGAAAGAACTTTCTTGATTTCTGATGAAAAATGAAAAGAGAATAAAATAGAATTGAGTTGCAAAGCCTATTGTCATTTAGAGCAATAAAAAAATTGAAATACGTTCGATTCCCAGGTATTAACAGGGGGATGACATGTATGTGATGTAAGTATCCTATGTCCTCACAGAGGACTAAGAGTAATAGGTTCAGCAACTTATCGATGTTTTAGAAATCTAAAATGTTTTTAGAAAAGAAATTCCTGAAAGGAATAATATTTTCCTGACCATAGAGTGGTCTGTGAGAGGGTTCTTTCAGCTCAGGGAAACAGTCCCTCAAAAGTCAAAAAGAAAAATATATATCTATATTTTAAAAGAAGAGTGACTTGACTCTCTTGTAGTGGTAGGTACTACAGCTACCTCGGTGATAAAGTAAATAAAAGAGAATGGAAAACTCTTTGCCTCCGATTTTCTCCCCAGACGGCCCTGCCACAGTGCAGAGAGCCTGACGTTCTTCCCTCCTGTGGGCTCTGACATTAGCTGAGAACCTGGGCCTCAGGCTGTAGTAGAAGGACACAGGCCAGGGGTCAGAAGCCCTGATGTCTGTTCTGGGCTCTGCTGGTTACTGTGTGACTTTAAGGCAATCACCATCACCAATCCTTGTCAACCTCACCTCTCTGCGAATTACGAGGTCATTATTCCTACCCTGCCTCCCTTTCATTAGGCAAAAATAAGATAATTGATGACAAGATGTGTTATAACTATTGAAGATGTTCATGCTCACACCTAGTGGTTTCTCGCCCAGTGTTTCTCCTTCACTTCTCACTGCCCTCCTTTCACCTCTGATTACCTTCTCTTTTCCTTATTCATGTGCGTCATTCCAAATATAATTAGGGTCAGATAGGAATTTAATTAGATGATTTAGCCAACCTGTCATTGCATGGGGCTCTGAAAAAAGTGAGCAAGAGATGAACAAGTTTAATTTTGGCTCTGGAGGCGTGACGTCCAGAGTGGCTGTGTGAAGAAGTTAATAGATCATCATCTTCTCAGGAAGAAAGAGAAATCATTTAACTGATACCCACAACAGCAACTACTTGAAATCTCTTGGAAATGACCTAACAGCATGCAGCAAATGGGGAAGCATTCATACAAGGGTTAGAATCTGTGGCAGGTGGGCCAGGATGGGCCAAGACTGGCTCCTATCCCATGACGCCTTCCCCTTAGCTCTGAGTTCTAGAAGCTCTGACCGAGGTGCTCGACTTTGGATAGTTACAGTCATAAAGACAGGCTGTTTGCCCATGCAGTTCCTATACTGGGGCAACCACAGTTTCAGCCTGAGAGAGACAGGCTTTCTTATATCTCTCCTCCAAACTCTGCTACGGAAGTCTTATTTCATGTGGGAAGGAGGCTTTAAGAGGACTGAAGCTTCCTCCCCTCACCTCGTTTTGCATCAAGGACAAAAGCCCTGCCCAGACCAAGATAGATCAAAAGCCTTGGGGTCCAACTTGTTTACAGCATGGAGGCTTCATGATGGGAAGGGCAAACTGAGATCATCAGGGGTCGCTGTACCCCCATGCTCATAAAGAAAGGACACTGCTCCAGGAGAAGAGGGCTGTGGAGCTTGGAGCTCTACAACTCTGATGAAAGGGACTGACTTTATTCAGGTCAACACATGGGGAACTCATGCTTAAATATATTGTGAAAAACAGTGCAGATTTTGTTGGCAACTGTGAACTATAATAAAATTGTAAGTCTCCCCTTCCAGCAGCTGACTGACTAGACCCCCTCTTAGCCAAGGGGCTCTCCTAAAACTGAGTTGCTAGCCAAGAGAAGGAGATCAGATGTGTCTCATCATGTCCCACTCCCTCCTTAGAGATGCCCTTTGTGACTCATTAACAGCCCTAAGGCAATACGGGACAAACCTGCAAGTCCCCAAGATATATAACAAACCACTTGGACCTGCGCATATGCCCTCTACTTTGTGTCTGATTAACAGACACTTATTTTAACTCAAGCAATCATTTTCGCCACTCCTGGACTATTAGACAAAAGCTAACTCTTTCAGCCAATTGTCCAATGGAGAATCTTTAAACCTACCTATAACCTGTTGGTCCCTGCTTAAAGATGTCCCACCTTGTCAGGCCAAACCAATGTATGTCTTCCACACATTGATTTATGACTCTGCCTGTAATTCCTATCTCCCTAAAATGTTAGGTGGCAAGTCCACCACAACGCGTCCACTTGCTCAAGACTTCTTGGGCATGGCTCTGGTTCGTGGTCCTCAAATATGGCTCTAAATAAACCTCTTAAAGTTATTTTACAGGCTATGGCTTTTTTTTAGGTTGACAAAGCAATTAAGAAGTTGCTGGAAGTTCTCTGATTATAATTAAAAATGGAGTACTAATAATAACAGAAAAACAGACAGCCAAGAAGAGCCCATGGATTCTCATTCATCCTGGGATCCTGGGGATTCTGAAAGGGAGTGTGCATACAGAGGCTGCATTCACTTTGCAGCAATCAAAATGGAACATGCGGCCAACTTAAAAGCATTCCCTAAGCAACACTTATATCTATCAGCAGAAAGGGTAACCTTATTGTTCAGGGGCCTTAAGCACAGCATCTAACTAAACACTAGCTGAAGAATTGTATGCTTTGAAGAGGGGCAATGCTTAGGAAACCAGGCTTAAATATAATCACCCTCATCCCTGATGGTCTGGGAGACTGTGTACATGGCCATAACTGAGCCCTCTCATGTGGACTGGAGAGGAAACTTCTGAGCAATTAGTCCCTGGTGGAACATGACACAGAATTATCAACTGTGAAACCATCTTCAAGCCATACATTAAAGGCAATGAGTGAAAATTTAAATAATCAACAACCTTTGATTAAGACATGGTTTTATTCTATTGATTCAGGGGGAAACCTCTAGAAACCAGGTGAAAGGACACAAACAAGAGAAACTGTTTTAGGCAGGGACAGTAGAGGCTGCGATATGCAGGGAAAATCAACATCACAAAATTTATTTAACCAAATTACTAAGTGAACAAATGACTAAACAAAAAACAGCAAAGACACAGATGCAGGAGGAGTCAGTATGTCCTTCAAAGTGCCTTGCACATTGCCTGGCTCGTATCAATCTCTAAAGTTCAACTGAGTCAATCCTCACATTGTTCTGACACTAACTTGCTGTGTAATGTATATAAGCTGCTTTACTCCTGTGTGCCTTGGCTTCTCATAATTCAGTAATAATAACAGCACTTTCTATATTAAAAGATTGTTGGGCATCAGAAGACCGAACACATTGCCTATGGTCAACTACAACTAGCTAATCTCATCACCAGGTATGGGTTTTTGTTTTCCCTCTTCCATATATGATATATACCAGTTACCGAAATTTCTTTAATAAATTCCCATTCATCAATTATAATGCTCTTAAAACGTCAATAGACCTGGAAAGCTTGTGTATGAAGTCAAGGGAAACTGTCAGTGAATATGCTTATCACCTTATCATTTTCGTAAAACAAACAAAAAAAGGCAGGAAAACTTACCTTTGGCAAAAGGAAGAGGGCAGCATAAAGATGGAAAGTAGGAAACTGAGGAGGTTAGTGGATGCTAAAAGACAATTCCACTAACTTTGCATCTTCACTTAGTCCAAGTCCTCCATGCTCATCCTAATGAGCTATAACAGAGTGGTAGAGGTGATTGACATTCTATAGCACAGATCAAGTCTTTCTAGTTTTTCCAAAACCCTATACCCCATTGCTTGTTGCTAGTTTAGCTAATCCTGTGCTTTATTTTTGATTGTACACAGACAGAAAGACACACCACTCCAGGATTATTTGGCTCAGCATTTCTCACATGCCAAATTCCAGATCAACATCGCCATCCATGATTCCATTTGCTGACATTAAAGCCCAAATCCTCCTCTGAGCCTTTCTGACCATAGAACTAGTCTTGCTAACAAACAGACTTGAATGCTTTATTGCAGAAGTAAAAATGCATGGAAATGAAAAGCCATCTCCTTTATGCTAGGCTCAGAAGAAAGGGAATGCAATCTATTTTTAACTCTAATTTGGTTTCCTTGGCAGTAGCCACAGACTTGATAATAATTATAAATTGCCTTAGGGCACATTTGTATATATAAAAGAAACTATTTACAAAGGTTAGCAGTTGCATTGCAATTTGAGTAAGTTTCATAAACAATGGTTTCATGTGCTGTGTACTTGTTTTATTTTTGAAAACAAATGAGCCATCATTTCGTGCTAATTGAAGCTTTGTGTTTCCATAGAAGCCTTATTGCTTTTCATATTCCCAAATTTTATTAAACAGACAAGAATTTTTTTTTCATTTTCACTCTTATAATTCAATAAGAACCATTATAAAAATGTTCAAACATTAACTTAATAAAGACAACAGTATGACAAACCCCACAAACACATCTCTCACACCTGACAGTCACCTTGGTTTTGCTCCACTTGCTTTATCTGTCTCTTTCTGTTGTTTTTTCTTTTTGAAATTTTTCAAAACAAATTCTGGGCATCATCCTATCTTAATCTACAGACTTCAAAATGTACCACTAAAAATTACAAAAATTTTCTTACATAAACATGGTGCAATTACTATACCTAACAAAATTAATGTTAATCCTTGATTCCATCTAATACCTAGTCTGTGATCATATTTCTTCAGCTGTTTTCTTACTGGTGGATTGTTTAAATTAGAATTCAGCCTGGGGGCGGGGGAGCCAAGATGGCAGTCTGTAGACAGCTTTTAGCAGAGGCTCCCATTCAGAAGGAAGAGTTGAAGAACAGAAATTTAGCAAGAAACCCTATGGTTTGCATCTGAGCCAAAAGAGAAGATGGAAGAATGTACATCAACCCTGCTGGGGCAACCTGCGACCACAAGGACACAAACGAAAGGTATAGAGCACATCACCAAGTGGACAGGAGTCCCCTCCCCCATGAGAATGGCTCACAGTATACTCCATAAGTCCATACAAACAAGCGAGCAGAGTTCAGATGTCATCCCACTCTACCCCACAGGAGAGTCCCTCTAAAAACCAGACTTCCTTCCCTTACTAGGGTGCTATGGCACTCTCCTGCTAGGCATAAAACTGTATATATTCTCTACCTGCAAGTTTGAACTCCTGGCACTCCCCTCTACTCTCACCCCAAGGTCTGAAGGCCTGTCCCCCTCAGAGTCCAGATTCTTGGACATTTTCTAGAGGGTTGTGGACAGGGCATGAATGGTTGCTGCTCTGTGCTGATTTTCTGGCTTGGGAGTGGTGAGAGGAAAGTGAGCCAAGAGGAGGCCAAGCTGGAGAGGCATTTCCCTGAGACATGGAGCAGCAGCTGCAGCTGCAGGAACAATGGCAGTGGGGCTCGTACCCCTGGGGATGTTTTGAGGAGAGACTCCCAGTTCCTCTGGGTGGCTGGGGGGGAAGCTGTTTGGCTTCTCTGGTGGGGGTTTGGGGGAGCGTGGGGATTAGAGACAGCCAATTCCCAAGGCCAAAACTGCTTTACTCAGATTCAGATGCACCTGGCCCTCAGGGGATGAAAGCTGAGACAAAGGGCTGGAACTCACAGACTTAGTCAGACCCATTTGCAACCCAACATTTGATCCACAGGGGAAAGAAACAAATTCTGTGAACTTTTTATGTTCTATCAGCAACATTAATCAGGGACAGGGCTGGAACTGAGTGAATCACCCCAGCCCCAATCAAGTACCCAGATTGTCAGGCCTCACCTCCCCCTGCCAAACAGTGACAGAGAGTGGTGGAATGGCTGAGGAGCCACAGACCTCCTTGTGACCCAGGCAGGCACAAACCTCTGGAGCATCTACTCATTGGAGGAAACTGCATCCCAGCCCTGAGGGGTTACCAGTGACTGGGTGTAACAGAGGGGCAAGGTAGGGAAGGAGGCATCAACCCTTACAGACTAATCTACTTGCTTGGGGGGGGGGGCCCTCCTGAGCTCACAGAGCACCAGAGCAATTTATACTAGACCTTCCTGCAGACCCCTGCTATCTAGTTTTCAACTCTTCCATTTGAGGCTGGTCTTGGCAGGGACAATTGATTGGTACCTCTTCAACTGGGCCAATCACCCGAGGACTTTCCAAAGTGGTACCCTGGGGGTGGTAGTAGGAAAGTTTGATTTTTCTTTTCCAATTGTAGCCTGTGGGGGGCTCAGTGACTCAACTGCTGATATTTATCCACAGCTTAGACTTCAATCCAGAGTAACTGATTCTCTAGGGTAAGACAGAGACTGGGTGAAAATAAGACAGAGCCAGTCAACCTCACCACACCAAGAAGGTCCCCAGTTTCACAAGCAGTAGTACAACTCTAGGGGAAAAGGTACAGACACCATTCCCAGCTTTCAGGCAAAGGAATGGTCAATCTCTACTCTTAGAACCCCCAACCCAACTTGCCCTTATCTACTCATCCAGCCAAAATGGTGTAAAATAATCATGGGGTGGAATCAGCAGAAAAGTTCTGGAAACACGAACAACCAAAATAGATCAAGCTCCCCCCTCCCCAAAGGAACAATTTGACAGATGCAAATGATGGTCCTATGCAGAAACAGATGGCTGAGATGTCAGAAATTGAATTCAGAATTTGGACTGTAAACAAGATTAATAAAATAGAGGAAAAGTTGGATTTCGAAATTCAGGGTGCATTTCAAAAATTGTGTCAAGAAGTCAAGGACTTCAAAGACTAAATGACCAACAATTTTGACACATTGGGACAAGAAGTTGCAGCCCTCAAAGATTTGAGAAACACAGTAAAATCCCTCAGCAACAGAATGGAGCAAGCAGAAGAAAGTATTTCTGACATTGAAAACAAAGCTTTCAAACACTCCCAAACTTACAAACTGGAAGAGACATGGAAGGCAAAAACAGATCATCATCTCAGACAGCCCTGGGATAACTCAAAGAAAACCGATATTTGCCTTATAGGGATACCTGAAAATGACAAAGTGCCATCACAAGGCACAGAGTTTCTTCTTTATGAGATTATGAAAGAGAATATTCCAGATATGCCAAGAGATTCTTAAATTCAGATAGTAGACAGTTTCAAAACCCCAGCACAACTCAATCTGAATAAGACATCCCCAAGGCAGATCATAATTAAGTTCCTAAAGTAAAATGAAGGAGAAAATTTTGAAAGCAGTCAGATGCAAGAAATCCATAACCTACAAGGGGAAGAATATTATAATAACTGCAGATCTCTCTGATCAAACATTTCAAGCTAGAAGAGAATGGTCATTGATTTTTAATCTCCTAAAACAAAATAACTTTCAACCTAGCATCCTGTATTCAGCTAAACTGAGTTTCATTTATGATGGAAAAATTAAATACATTAATGATATCCACATGTTGAAGAAATTTGCTATAACTAAACCAGCTCTCCAGGATATTCTCAGACCTATTCTCCATAATGACCAGTGTAATCCTCCAATGCAAAAGTAAACTCATCCAGAAACTTTTTATCAAATTCCAACTTCCACAGTGAGGAAAGGATTAAAACTGTCCACTAGACTTTCTAAAGATTTATCAATATTTTCAGTTAATGTGAATGGTTTAAATTGTCCTCTAAAGAGGCATAGGTTAGCTGACTGGATACAAAAACTCAGGCCAGATATCTGCTGGATACAAGAATCTCATCTTACCTTAAAAGATAATTATAGATTCAAGGTGAATGGATGGTCATCTATATTCCAGGCAAAAGGAAAATAGAAAAAAGCAGGTGTTGCAATCTTATTCACAGATACAATAGGCTTTAAACCAATCAAAGTAAGGAAGGATAAGGACATTTCACATTTATAATACTCAATATGATGAGATTTCAATTATTAATATTTATCCATCCAACAAGAATGTACCTCAATTTATAAGAAAAACTCTTATAGACATGAATAACTTGATTTCCTCCAGCTCCGTAAGTTGGAGATTTTAATACTCCTTTAGCAGTGTTGGATAGATCCTCCAATAAGAAGCTAAGTAAAGAAATTTTAGATTTAAACTTAACCATTCAACATCTGGATTTAACAGACATCTACAGAACATTTCATCCTAATAAAATTAAATACACATTCTTCTCATCGGCCCATGGAACATACTCCAAAATTGGTCACATCTTAGGTCACAAATCTAACCTCAGAAAAATTTAAAAGAATAGAAATTATTCCTTGCATATTCTCGGACCACCATAAAATAAAAGTTGCACTCAACAATAACAGGAATTTGCATACGCAAACAAAAACATAGAAAGTAAATAACCTTATGCTGAAAGATAGAAGGGTCATAGACGAGATTAAGAAGGAAATCACTGGCTCAGCACCTGTGGCTCAACAGGCTAAGGCACCAGCCACGTACACCTCAGCTGGCGGGTTCAAATCCAGCCCAAGCCTGTCAAACAATGACGGCTGCAACCAAAAAAATGGCTGGGCATTGTGGCAGGTGCCTGTAGTCCCAGCTACTTAGGAGACGGAGGCAGGAGACTCGCTTGAGCCCAGGAACTGGAGTTTGCCTTGAGCTGTGATGCCACAGCACTCTATCCAGGGTGACAGCTTGAGGCTCTGTCTCAAAAAAAAAAAAAAAAAAAGAAGGAAGAGTATTGGGCAGTGCCTGTGGCTCAAAGGAGGAGGGCGCCAGCCCCATATGCCGGAGGTGGTGGGTTCAAACCCAGCCCCGGCCAAAAATAAAAAAAGAAGGAAGGGTACCTATACCACATATTACGTCTGTTTTCAGCAGGATCTGTGAAGTACCCAATTATTAAACATATTTATATCTGTAGTAAAACATATTATTCATACTAAAGGTATGAATAAAGACAATGAAAAGCAAACATCAGCTCAGTACAGTTTTTACTTCGAAATGAGTTCGGGTCAGATCAGGTCAGGTTTTGAGATTTGAAAATAGTTTCTCTTTTCAGAGTTTTTTGTATTTCACATTTGCAGGGAAGAGATGTGGTTGTGGAACTGTCTGTGTCCCTTGTTACCAGGTGAGGGAAACGCTAATGACGAACTGACTGATGGATTTACCAGACTGACTTTCCACTAACAGAGTAAACACATACATGCCAGGTTTGTCCCATATACTTGGCATAAACTTATTTCCTGCTTTGTGACTCAATTACAGTCCATTATGCTACTCAACTGAGGTAAAAAAGTAGGATGCTGAAGTGAAATACAGGTCAGTGGACTAAAATTCGGGTAAGCTATTAAGTGATTCATGTGTGACAGTTCTAATTCAGTGCTAAAACTATAGTTAACTTCTAACTATTACACTTGACTTGCAAATTAGTAAGTGATCAAATTTGGATGGCGCCTGTGTCTCAGTAAGTAGGGTGCCAACCCCATATACTGAAGGTGGCAGGTTCAAACCCAGCCCCGGCAGAACTGCAACCAAAAAATAGCCAGGCGTTGTGGCAGGCACCTGTGGTTCCAGCTACTGGGGAGGCTGAGGCAAGAGAATCACCTAAGCCTAGGAGCTGGAGGTTGCTATGAGCTGTGTGATGCCACGGCACTCTACCAAGGGTGATAAAGTGAGACTTTTGTCTCTATAAAAGAAAAAATAAGGCTCGGTGCCTGTGGTTCAACAGGCTAAGGCGCCAGCCACATACACCTGAGCTGGCGGGTTTGAATCCAGCCCGGGCCTGCCAAACAACAATGACGGCTGCCACTTTAACCAAGAAATGGCCGGGCGTTGTGGCGGGCGCCTATAGTCCCAGCTACTTGGGAGGCGGAGGCAGGAGACTCGCTTGAGCCCAGGAATTGGAGGTTGCTGTGAGCTGTGATGCCACAGCACTTTCTCCAGGGTGACAGCTTGAGGCTCTGTCTCAAAAAATAAAATAAATAAAAATAAAAATAAAAAAATATATAAATAAGTGATCAAATTATAAAGCACTACAAAAAAAGAAAAAATAAAAATAATAAAAAAATTATAAAAGCACTACAGATTTTTAGGTTCTGAAATTCCATCACCAGTGTGATCACCAATTAATAAGGACCATCCTCTTCAAATTAAACATTTTCCACCATACCTTACTTTGTCCAATGGACTTCAAATAAACATTCAACACATCAAAATTCAGTAGACAATCGTTTCCACCCTGTAGCTATATAAATCTGTGGAATGATTTAACATGTCATCTATCTGTAAGCTAGTGAGAAGTCTCAACATCTGAATACAACGTATTTTAAAACGACAGATAAATTTACAAATAAGCATATAGTTGTCAAATAAAAATTAACCACTGGATCTCTTATATGTCATACACTATTGAGTTGATTCTTTTCTCTATTCTGGGTGCATTTTCTTTTGTTTTCTTTTTTTGAGACAGAGCGTCACTATGTCCTAGTGCCCTGGTGTCGCAGTTCACAGCAACCTCCAACTCTTGGGCTTAAGTGATTCTCTTGCCTCAGCCTCCCAAGTGCGGACTACAGGTACCCGCCACAACACCCAGCTATTTTTGTTGTTGTTGTTGCAGTTGTCATTATTGTTTAGCTGACCCAAGTCAGGTTTGAACCCACCACCCCCGGTGCATGTGGCCAGTGCCGTAACCACTGCACTAGGAGTGCCAAGCCTGCATTTTCTTTTTATCATCAATCTTCCTTGATTCTACAACTGGAAATATTTCTCCATTAGATAGTTACATATTCTTTTTTTTTTATTTGAGACACAGCCTCAAGCTGTCACCCTGGATAGAGTGCAGTGACATCACAGCTCACAGCAACCTCCAATTCCTGGGCTCAAGCAAGTCTCCTGCCTCCGCCTCCCAAGTAGCTGGGACTACAGGCGCCCACCACAACCCCTGGCCATTTTTTGTTTGCAGCCGTCATTGTTGTTTGGCGGGCCCAGGCTGGATTCAAACCCGCCAGCTCAGGTGTACGTGGCTGGCACCTTAGCCCATTGAGCCACAGGCGCCGAGCCAGATAGTTACATATTCTTATCTTTAAATGTAGAGATTTGGTGGCCTTGGCCTTCAAGAGACTGATCAACTCACATTGCTAAGCACCAGGAAAAATAGTAAAAGACTAAAAATGAAAATAGACATCTGAAAAAGATTTTGGCACAATTGTTCACCTTAATAAACCTGTGACCTGTGCTTATTACATCATTGTTAATATGATTGTTGTCAAGGTTATTATTCTTTCAAAGTTTTTATTTGGTAAACAAATGGTAAAGAGCCCACTTATCTAGACCTTGTGCCATGGGGAACACACCACATGGACACTTGGTTTCAAAACTGATCAAGAAAAGAAAAACAGCAAATAATTCTTAAATGTTGCCCAGAAAATAATGTCTGGTTTATCATATTCTAGCATAAAATGAGTCAACATCATTTTTTTCATCAGAGCTCAATTCAGTTTTTTTCCCCAATCTAATTTCAGAAGTTCATACAGCATCAGGAAGAGACAGCACCCTTCTGTGTAGAAATACACCCAAGTAGCTAGTTATATCAAAAACAGAAAAGACATAAACAACTCCTGTAAAGAGGGGCAATGACAGATGGCTAAATGCCATAACTAAGATTTTTTAACTATTTCCATCAACCACCAAAATGACTCATTTTCTAAAGGAGCGTACTTTGGAAACAGATGTCATGTATTTTAGAAAGGGTTTCTTGACCTGTATAGATTGCAAAATAAACAGATGTACGACTTCTTCTTCCTCCTCTGCAGTAACTCATTAACAGCTGGACATAAGGTCCCCCACTGTCTGACTCGTCCAGGCTCTGTGTTGCCTCATCCAGTGTCCTCGTGCAGAAGGACTTTCAATAACCATCAATCTGAAAAGCTAGTTTTCATCAAACGAGTACTTCTAATTTACCTACCTGGGTATCATATGGAGCCCCTATGGACAGACTGTTAGGCCAATGGGAATATTTTAAAATACATTTATCTAATTTTCTCATTTTAACCAATAAAATAATTTATAGCTGAAAAATGCTCATTTTGTGGCAGAGCCCAAACTAGAACCCAAGTCATCTAATTCACTCTCCGGTACTTTACCCACAGGCTCTTGCAAATCATGTTTTATGTATTGATTTACCTTGGTTAATAAGGTTAAGAATCTTTTGTAAAGAGGCAGCTGAATCCTTTGTCTTCTAGATTGGGCTCTTGAACTTCCTTATCCAAACCTTACCTTTGTTTTTCTAATTTTATGGAATTCTGTATCCTGTTTTCTCCAAAGCATTTCAAGAGCTATGTTGCAAACTTCAACTATTGTTTTTGCCCAGTATTTGAGGTTGACTGAGTAATTTGCATAGTTATAAAGATAAGAGGTCCAGAAATCACATCTATTATGTAAGTGAGATCGCCATACATATCAAGATTAGAGTAGAACAGATAATAAACAACAAATAAACCGTCCCTGCAGAAGATAATCTCATTAGGGGACCCTAGTGACAATTTAGGTGAAATAGGCCAGGGTGTTACCAAACACCAGAGCTCTTCATTACTCTCACCAAGACTATATCTATGACAAACTTTATTTATTTTTTTTTTTTGAGACAGAGTCTCAAGCTGTCACCCTGGAAAGAGTGCAGTGCCATCACAGCTCACAGCAACCTCCAATTCCTGGGCTCAAATGAGTCTCCTGCCTCCGCCTCCCAAGTAGCTAGGACTACAGGCGCCTGCCACAACGCCCGGCCATGTTTTAGTTGCAGCCGTCATTGTTGTTTGGCGGGCCCAGGCTGGATTCGAACCCGCCAGCTCAGGTGTACGTGGCTGGCACCTTAGCCCGTTGAGCCACAGGCACCAAGCCTATGACAAGCTTTAGATAAGCAGAGTCCTTTCTATTGCTATCGAAAGAGCTTTCCCTTTCAGGTAGAAAAGGAGTCTATAATTGGACAAACTGGTATTTAGTCTTCGAAAAGGACTCTACAAATTCAGTATTCCCCCAAATTATATTATTTTGACTAATATTGTATTAGTCAAAAGAATGCAATCCAGCCCAGGCCCACCAAACAACAATGACGGCTGCAACCAAAAAAAAAAAAAATGGCCGGGCGTTGTGGTGGGCGCCTGTAGTCCCAGCTACTTGGGAGGCTGAGGCAGGAAACTCGCTTGAGCCCAGTAATTGGAGGTTGCTGTGAGCTGTGATGCCACAGCACTCTACCCAGGGTGACAGCTTGAGGCTCTGTCTCAAAAAAAAAAAAAAAAAAGAATGCAATAATGCAACAGCCAGAAAATAAATATTGGCTCATATGTTTACTCACTTTGCTGTTACTTGAAAGTGTGGGTGATTTTTCTGCAGTGAAAAATTCAGTTCAATGGGTCCATTTCAACAACCAGGTAAAGTGGCTCAGAGGCTGATATATATAAAATGATCTACTTTATAAAATAGAATCCCCCTTAACTATTATCAGAAAATAACCGTAAAGTGACTAAGATGTTTATTATGTACTTTCTCAGAAATCCTACACAATGACTTTTTTGTTTGTTTTTTTAGAGAGAGTTTCATTTTGTTGTCCTCGATAGAGTGCTCTAACATCACAGCTCACAGAAACCTCCAGCTCTTGGGCTTAGGAGATTCTCTTGCCTCAGCCTCCCAAGTAGCTGGGACTACAGGTGCCCGCCACAACACCCAGCTATTTTTTTGTTGCAGTTTGGCTGGGACCAGGTTCGAACCCGCCACCCTTGGTATATGGGGCCGGCGCCCTACTCACTGAGCCACAGGCACCACCCCACAGTGATGTTTATAAATGAAATTCTAAATAAGTTATTGCAGAAAAAAAAAAAAAAACAGCTCCATGTCAGTCTGCAATAAGCCTACTCAAAACAGAATCAACATATCTTATTTGCCTGGACCTAGAACATTCTGTGTCTGAATTTTCAACTGATCACCTGCTCCTAGCATAATAGTGTCTGGTTGTCACTCCCAAATTTCCAAGATGTAACTATAAAATAGAAATAAATTAGATATAAATAGGGTATAATTTTATCAATAGGCCTTTAGGCTGGTTTATTAATGTGTACAGAGGCCAAGAGCTATATCAATGGTGAAATTGTATGAAATATTACCTCAGAGTCAAGACTAGTAACTTCTCAAAACTGCGACAGCTGATGCATTTCCTTCTAAAAGGACTTCTGGGGCGGCGCCTGTGGCTCAGCGAGTAGGGTGCCAGCCCCATATACCCAGGGTGGCGAGTTCAAACCCAGCCCCGAGACGAACTGCAAAACAAAAAAATAGCCAGGCGTTGTAGCAGGCGCCTGTAGTCCCAGCTACTTGGGAGGCTGAGGCAAGAGAATCGCCTAAGCCCAGGAGTTGGAGGTTGCTGTGAGCTGTGACGCCACAGCACTCTACCCAGGGCGATAAAGTGAGACTCTGTCTCTACAAAAAAAAATTTTAAAAAAAGAACATCAGCTTGGGCCTTTATTAAACCTTGAGTTAATAAGTGAGGAACTTCAAGGTAATATACAGAGGTTGCCAAAAGAAAAGAAAAAAAACCTGCATTAAAATTATAGTACTCAATAATGCCAATCACAAAAGATGAATACAAGTCCTGTTTGAGGACCTCCTGTAATTGCAGAAGTCACATGTGACTTCAGTATTACAATTGTAATACAGTATTTTTTCTTTTTTTTAAATGTATTTACATTCCTTTTTGAAAATGTATTTACATTTATATTAAAATATTTTGAAAAATATAACACATATAATTTCAATTCTTATATGTATATATGTTCAGCCTATTTCAACAAAAAAAGATGGGAAACTCACTATTTTAATATATAAAAACAAAATTTTTTTTTTTTTGAGACAGAGCCTCAAGCTGTCACCCTGGATAGAGTGCCGTGACATCACAGCTCACAGCAACCTCCAATTCCTGGGCTCAAGCGAGTCTCCTGCCTCTGCCTCCCAAGTGGACCACAGGCGCCCACCACAACGCCCAGCCATTTTTTGGTTGCAGCCGTCATTGTCATTTGGCGGGCCGGGGCTGGATTTGAACCTGCCAGCTCAGGTGTACGTGGCTGGCGCCTTAGCCCGCTGAGCCACAGGCACTGAGCCTAAAAACAAAATTTTTAAAAGAGAACCATGGATGAGAGTACAATGATGCTGAGCTTCCTGGCAGTGAAAGCAAAATAAAATTCAAAATGTTATTTCCTGTCTTTCTTTCTTTCTTTTTTTTTTTTTTTAGAGACAGTCTCACTTTATCGTCATCGGTAGAGTGCTGGGGCGTCACAGCTCACAGCAACCTCCTGGCTTAGGCTATTCTCCTGCCTCAGTCTCCCAAGTAGCTGGGACTACAGGCACCCACCACAACACCCAGCTATTTTTTGTTCCAGTTTGGCCAGGACTGGATTCAAACCTGCCACCCTCCGTATATGGGACCGGTGTCCTACCCACTGAGCCACAGGTTCCACCCCCTTACTTTCCTTTAATCTGCCAAAAAAAAAAAGTGCATGTGAAAAAAAAATCAATCTTTTCATCTAAAGCTCATGTTTTAATCATTTCATTTTTAGATTTTAAAAAATTGTACGCATTCAATATGTGTTATTTTGGCATATATGAAAGCCAGATACCGAATTATATATGATGCCAGGTAATGAACAAACTTTTGAATTGCAGTTTTTGAAGATATTACGGAGGCATTCCTCATATAAGCATTTTTTTTTTTTTTGAGACAAAGCCTCATGCTGTCACCCTGGGTAGAGAGCTGTGGCATCACAGCTCACAGCAACCTCCAACTCCCGGGCTCAAGCGAGTCTCCTGCGTCCGCCTCCCAAGTAGCTGGGACCACAAGCGCCCACCACAACACCTGGCCATTTTTTGGTTGCAGCTGTCATTGTTGTTTGGTGGGCCCAGGCTGGATTCGAACCCACCAGCTCAGGTGTACGTGGTTGTCGCCTTAGCCCGTTGAGCCACAGGCGCCGAACCCATATAAGCATTTTTTAGCTAAAAAAACTTAACAAAGCAAAATTAATTCTTTATTATTGATTGATTGTTGATTGATAAGGACGGTGTCTCACTCTGTTGCCCAGGCTAGTGCAGTAATATCATCACCACAATCTCAGACTCCTGGCCCCAAGCAATCCTCCCACCTTATCGTGCCAAAATGCTAGGATTACAAGCATGAGCTAACCCACTTATCCCAAAATTAATCCATTCCCCTAACTCCTGAATTAATGGAGTTAAGACCGTCACAACTCCTGTTCTGACTTGATTCAAGGATTTAGCTTAGAGAAACTAGAGCGGTGTTTCTAAAAGAGTGTTTTGAAGATTCTCTGAAGCAGGTTATTCAAGGTTCTTTTTCAAAGGTGAAGATTTCTGGGCCCCACTCCCCTAAATCAGAATTTCCAGTGTGGCGCTTAGGAATTGCTATTGTCCATAAGTTATCCTAGTGAATTGTATACATGTGGTTCTGAATGCTCTCAGCATGGAACCCACCTTTCCAGAGCTGGCCTCTTGACACCGAAACGGATTCTCTATAACCAAATTTGTCTTTGCAGCCTGGTCGGAGTCTGTGTTCTCAACCTTCCTAATACCGTGACCCTTTAGAATACAGTTCCTCGTGTTGTGGTGACCCCCAACCATAAAATTATTTCCATTGCTACTTCATAACTGTGATTTTGCTACTGTCACGAATCGTAATGTAAAGATCCGATATGCAGGATGGTGTTAGGTGACCCGTGTGAAAGGGTCATTTTACCCCCCAAAGGGGTCGCGCGACCCACAGATTGAGAACCGCTGCGCCCAGAGCCGAGGGAGGAGGCGGAGCTCATTCCTTGGGTTCCCGCCAGCATCTCCCACCTGTGGCTCTTCACCCCAGCACTTCTAGCTGCTTCTCACAGCAGGTGGTTCTAGCTTCCTCTTTTCCCATCTCCCACGAGTCCGTGGCGCGCTCTCTGCGCACCGTCAGCCTCCGAAATCTGACGCCAGCGCCATCCGTCACCGCAGGGTTCTGGATTCCCCTCCACTCTTGCAGTTTCTCCCCGAACTTCCTCCCTGCTCCCCCAGCCTAGTGCTAGTGGCATTGACTTCCTGCGATTACATTTTCTTGTCACCCCCAAATACGTAATTGAGGCAAAAGTCCTAAGTTTATGGTGGGTGGAGGCCCCCGCCTGTCATCCTAGCCCTCTGGGAGGCCAAGGCAGGTCACACCTGAGCTTAGGAGGTGAAGACCAGCCTGAGCAAGAGTGAGACCCATCACTACTAAAAATAGGAAAACTAACCCTGTCTTATAGCAGGAGCCTGTATCCCAGGTATGCTGGAGGCTGAGGCAGGAGAATCGCTGGAGCCCAGGAGCTTGAGGTTGCTTTGAGCTGTGACAACAGCCATTCTATCCAGGGTGATAGAGTGAGACTCAGTCTCAAAAAAAAAAAAAAAGTTGGGCGGCTCCTGTGGCTCAGCGAGCGGGGCGCCGGCCCCATATACCGAAGGTGGCGGGTTCAAGCCCGGCCTCCGCCGAACTGCAAAACAAAAAAATAGCCGGGCGCTGTGGCGGGCGCCTGTAGTCCCAGCTAC
>CAUYON010030595.1:0-29889 GCA_963573935.1 Arctocebus calabarensis
TATATAGTGATCAAGGAAATGCCATGAAGGCTATCTGTAACAGTATGATCAAAATATTTCTGAATGTATATGAATCGTGCCCTGTGATTGCACCAATGTACATAATTATGATTCAATAAAATTATTAAAAAAAAAAAAAAATGAGATGGCAAGGTCCCAAGAAGGAAAGGAAGTGGGTCCCTGAATCTGCATGCGGAGAAAAGCCAGCCACTGACCAGGAATACCTGTTACCTGTTATGTGTGTACATTACTATGATGTCTGTGCCACTGCACATGTTGGGTTTTGCTTTTAGCAGTTAAGCTCCCCTAAAGGACAGAGAAATTAATATCTTGCAGTAGAAAACTGCTATTTAAAAAAATGTTATATATAATATAAGAATTGGCTTAGTGGTTGGGCACCAAAAAGCAAAGAAACAGACAGGGCAGCCTGGGAAGGAGGAGGCTACTCTGATCCCATGGACAAAGTATTTGATAAAACTGTCCTCTTTGTTAACTTACATTTTAAGCCAATACCTATGAGGTCTGCATCTCTGAGGCAGGAGCCAGCAAACTATAATTCGTAGGCCAAATTCAGCCTACTATCTGTTTTCATAAATGAAGTTTCACTTGGAACACAGCCATGCGCACTTATTGTCCACAGCTGCTTTTGTGCTATAAGGGAAGCATTGAGTAGTTGCAAGAAAAGACCATATTGCCCTCCAAGCCCAAAATATTTACTACTTAGCCCTTTAAGAACCCCTGATATAGACAGTAAGGGGACCTAGGTGATGATCAAGGTGAAAATGGAAGGGACTAGCCACCCACCAACTACGACTTGTACTGTTAAATGAACAAGAAATGAACTTCTAGTGTATCTCAGCCATTACATGCTTATTTGTTTTAGCAGTTGAGCCGACCTTGTTATGGTGGATTGATGGCAAACCTCACCCCCCCGGTTCTCTTTTCCTTATAACTTTGCAGTACTTTCCCATTGTGAATGGGCTTTCCTACCCCAACCCTTGACTCTGAGTTCACAACATGACTTACTATGGTCAATGCTACGTTCACGAACATAACACAAGCAAAGACTTAAAAATGCACTTGAACAGTTTTGCTTTTCCCCTTTTGCTCCTCTGATGTCACCATGTGAACAAGCCCAGACCAACCTGCTGGAGGCTGAGGCACATGGAACAGAGCTGAGTTGGCACAGCTGTTCCAGCCAAGGACCCCAGACATGTGAGAAAGCCCAACCAAGATCAGCAGAGCCACTCTCCAGCCTATAAATTCATAAGCAAAAGTCAGTTTATTGCTATAGGCCACTGAGGTTTTCTTCTAGTTACATAAAGCATCATTATGGTAATAAATAGCTATATATATATTAAAAATATGGTGGTGGACAAATAAAATATGTTTGCAGTATTTGGCCCAGGAGCCACCAGCAGGTGGCCTCTGCCTTATTTATATCTGCACAACACTTTACAGTTTAGCAAGCAGTTTTATATCCCGTATGTCATTTCTCCATTACAAAAGTCCTACAAAGGCAGGAAATATAGATACTATTACTGACACTTTCAGGAATGTGGAAACTGAGGCTCAATAAATGGGCTGGGCCCTGTGGCTCACACCTGTAATCCCAGCACTCTGGGAGGTGGATGGATTGCTTGAGCTCATGAGTTCAGGACCAGACTGAGCAAGAGCAAGACCCTGTCTCTAAAAATAGCCAGGCATTGTGGCGGACACCTGTAGTCCCAGCTACTTGGGAGGCTGAGGCAAGAGGATCACTTGATCCCAAGAGTTTGAGGTTGCTTTGAGCTACAACACCATAGCACTCTACTGACAAATGAGGGAAAAAAAGTAGTAAATTGTCCAGTTCACAAAATCAATTAGTAAAAGTCAAGAAGAACATTCCCAGGTTTCTCTACTATCTTATTCCTTCTTCACATGATGGTTTCAAGCTATCCTGTGTCTGAGGCGAGAGTAATGGGGGTCCTTTGGAGAGGCTGCATTATTACAGAAAGTGATGGTCTAGCCAAATTGTCAAAGCTCTGGGTTGTGGGCAGATCTTTATTTAAATTAGGAAACTGATTATAGTCATTCTCCCCAAACAGTTTACTTTTCCTGATTATTTTCTTGTTTTTCTCCACAAATGAACCACATCTACTTAGTTAATTTATAAAAATCTGCCTGCCCAACAAATAGCCTTAGGCTATAAAAACAAAGAAAACTCATAATTAAGATATTAATGGAGTTTAAAAGCTAACAGAAATAATGATTAAAAACACAGGCATTAAATCTATAAACTAAGCATAAAAGTACATTAAGAAATAATTTCCTCCCAGTATTCAATCAAGGTGGCTCAGCGGCAAACTGTCTAATAAATTAATGGCCCTCATCAAAACAAGCATATAATTTCTGCATGGGAAGCCGTACTGTTTTTACTACGTTAACTTACTCTTTAACCAGTCTAGCAAATTTGCACTTGAATGAGGAGAAACAGAGGGTGTGTAGGAGGCAGAGAAGATGAGTAGATGTCTTTTCCATAGTTCAGTAGCTGGCCTACAGTGCGGAAAGGCTTTCAAAGATCAGGGCATCCCTGGAACCATCTGTCTTTATTCTGGGGCTCTAGTTTTTCAAATGGGCTGGAGAGGCTGAAGTGAAGGAAGCAGCAGGCACACAGGGATGGTAGCAAGGACGTGCAGGGCCACCTGTCCATACCAGGCAGGTAACCATCTTTAGGAGAAAAAAGGCCATTCACAATGACATTTCCATGCACATCCTAATGAGCTCTTAGATACTACAGCTTATAGATTTGCAGCAATCTATAAATGGCCCATATAAAAGAAAATACATCTTGGTTTATGCTGAGTGTAAAATATACTCTAGGAATTTTCTTGATGAAATTTCAGTCATTATTTTGACATTTAAAAATATATATTTGGGGGTCTCTCTCTCTCTCTCTAAAAAAAAAAAAAATCCAAGGTCTTTTTATTAGATCAAAATAGATTACTTAGGCTCAGTGCCTATAGCTCAGCAGCTAGGGCACCAGCCACATAAAACCAGGGCTGGTGGGTTCATACCTGTTTCGAGCCTGCCAAACAACAATGACAGCTACAAAAAAAATAGATTACTTCTTTATTTTCATCCTGCCAAGTAAATAAATCCTACTCAAAAGGCAGAAATTTCACTTTAAGACCTTAAATAATCATCACTAACACAAATTCAATAAGCTATTACCAATTTGCTCCCCTCTTTTTTTCCTAAGAAACTCATTCAGCAGAAAATATTATAAAAACATCAGAGTGATAGAGTCCTAAAGAGGCATGCCAGTTAGACAAGTGATCGGAGATTGGGGGGGAAGGAAGGGGGAATATTAATATCTATACTGATAATCTCCACCATGAAAGTCCCAGAGTGTTTTGCTTTAGAGATGGAATTTCTAGAAACATTCCTTTAGGAGAGCTTTAAATCCACTCATCAAGGCAATAAGCAGATGAATGTCCTGGTTGAAGCAGTTTAGCATTTTACTAACCCATAAAACTTTTGCAGTCTTGAGACCATCATGATACTTAGAGGTGGAGGCGTCCACGGAGTTGGAAGCTGCCTGCAAGGACACGTGGCAGATGCCTCCTGTCCTGGCCCATCCGCCCAGCTGGCTGAACACCAGATTGTGTAGAACAGGGAGACAGTAAGGTCAGTCTCTTTCCATAAGCAGGTCTGGGCACCAGAGAGGTAAAATAATATTTCTCCTTGAAGGAAACAGCCTTGTTAAATACACAGAAAATGAAACTTCCCCCACATCTCACAAATGCTTTCTGGATATTTTTAGCAGGTGACCAAACACCACAGATTTTAAGATTCAGAGGACTGACTCTCTTGGTTAAAGAAAATATTGGCCACATTAATTTTTCCATGGAGACAGCTACTTCTGGACACTAATATATAATATTGTCTCTCATAAAATATCACTAGTTTTAAAATGAGAGTTTTATTAGACCCTGCCTGTTATATCCAATCAGAGCCTTCTAGTTCTAATCCATTGTCCTTTGCACTTCAAATAGACTGAATCTTGGACAGCAATCATTTGAAAACCCAACTATCATCTCCTCTAAAATTGCTTTCTTTTCATGACAGATCCTTCTCTAATTATTCATTCCACAAACATGCATCAAAGCCCACTCTAAGAAAGCCGGTTTCCAGGCCTGGGGGGTTCACAGCACACAAGATACTGTCCCTGCCCCTAGCAGCCAGCATGACAGTGTAGTGGAGACACCACTGCTCCAATCACTTTTTCACATTCCACTACTACCTTCATCTTATTTGAGACTGAGCATCCTTGATCTCATTTTTATTAAAAATTTCTGAGTATGGAAGATGTATTCATTGAAAAATATTGATACATATGAAGGAGAGAAGTAAAGTCAGGCCTAATCCCCTCAGATAAAACTATTAAAACATTGGAGGCTGGGGGAGGATATAGTTTAACAGAACTTTTTCAGGGTGTGTATATACACAATTACACGTACTATCTTGTAAAGTTGATTGGGAGAGAGAGAAGGTACAAGAAAGAACAGGGAAGAGAAAGGGAGAAACCGCAGAAAGAATAAACAGCAGAAAGAATAGTGCTGAAGCAGAGACAGAGGCAGAGAGAGGGGAGAGGCGGGCGGGGCAGCGAGCAAGCTGTAGAGGGTCCTGAAATCCATTTAGGTTTCCTTCCTCCCTGGGATGACCAGCCGGTCTCAGGGTCGTGGGCCAATTCATAAGCCAAAAGCCTTTATCCTACTTCCCTTCCCAAACACACTTGTATCTATAGGCTGGTCCAAGCCTGCAGTAGCCTCCTGCCCACAGGCCCAAGGCCACCGACAATTACACTGGGCCCATTCATGCGGAAACAAACTACTACCACTTCCTGACTCCTGGTTTAAAAAACATTCTTCTAAAAATTTTTTAAAGAATTATGGATTTAGCAGCCTACAGAGGATTGAAAAAATATGAACGTCTTCTACCATGAATTTGCCACACCACATTTTATTTTATTTTGTGTTTCTGTGTGCTTATACCTTGATATCTGATTAACTTGTCACATCACCTCCTGTTTTGAGACCCAAAGGGTTTATTTCACAAAAGGGCAAATAAAATGCCTATTCACAACATGATGAAAGCTTCTGACTAAGCCCAAGGTCATTGCTATAGAAAAGGCATTCAAATATATTAGAGCAAGTGTTTTTTACTAAAAAATACAACCAGACCATGTGTCAGCACCAAGGTATCTAAATGTCCAGGCACAATTGTCAGATAACAATTTGTTTCTCACTCTTTATGTGGGGGTTTGATGCTAAGTAGACAATGCCTATGTTTTTATTCTAGTTAAAAAAGGAGACCAAAGTCTTTCTTTGACTCTGTCCATCAAGGGGTCCCCTGCCTGTGATGACAGCCACCAAGAACACATTCTTTATGTTTCCAACTGAGAGTTCAATGACACCAAGTATTTACTCCAAAGCAGACAGGAACTGCCACAGAGCAGCCAGCAAAATTCTCAAAAAGGGACTCACAGGGTCTGGGGGGTCATCTGGGGTAGTAGGAAAGAGAGAACACAAGTATTAGTTCCCCTAATACTCAACAAAAGTATTAGGTTCCTCTTCCTGGGAGCACCTCCCGGAACAGCCACTCTTGGCAAACAGCATCATCCAGGTGAGCCCAGCAGCCGTGGAACCCCCAGGGCCCCAACTCTCACAAACCCCACAGCCGCCGAGAACGTGTGTTGTCTCAGCCCCATCTCTGCCTAGGCATGAGGAGGAAGGGCCCTCTGACCACCAGCTTTCCTGGCCAGCGTCACCAAGAGAACACACAGAGCTCTTGGCACATCTGTGATTCTTTACCATGCCCTGCAGTTATTTAAAAATCATAACATGATGCCCAAAAAAGACAAACAGTGTCCATCAGCGGACTGTGTACGCCTTAAACCATTACTCTGGCCCGGCAAGCAATTTTCCTTAAATGCTTCCTGATTACTTCCTCTCCAGATCGCCCTTATCTCCTCCTGTCTGAAGACGACTGCCAGCGACAGCACTCCCTGGCTGGCTTCTCTGCCAGCACAATGACATAAATCAGTCTTAGAGCAGGGATTATAATGAGGGTAAGGACGGCTACCCGCCTTGTTGTTGTAGCTCCACCATCCTAAACCTCGTGATCTTATCACCTCCCAGTAACAGACTGGCCCTGGTCAGCTGTTCCTCTGCCCCAGGGCTGCAGAAGGTGAGTGTGGCCTACCAGGGACAGAGAAGGAAGTAAGACCCTACCTAGTGCTTGGAACTCGGAGGCTTTTATTCAAAAAATATCATGGGACTGATTGCTTGCTAAAATTTTTGGACTAAAGGGGAAAAACAGAAGGAGATTATTTCACCAAAGAGCTGAGAAAGAGCAAAACTAGCATCCAGGTGTCAGAGCACCGGTGGCCTCCCTGCTGCCAAAGTACTCCTAAGCGGGATGTGTCCGTGGCTCCTGTGGGCTACTCTGAGACAGGGACTTCTCACCCCTTCCTCCAAGGCAGCGGTTCTCCACCTGTGGGTCGCGATCCACAGGAACCGTATTAAAGGGTTGCGGCATTAGGAAGGTTGAGAACCACTGCTCTAAGGGGAAGGGAACTGCCTGGAACCGCATGCAACCCCACAAAGAAGGCAGGTGAGGCCCAAGAAGAGCACACAGCAAGACAGTCTTTCTCCAAGGGGGCCTGGTTGGGAAGCAAACATCAAATGTTTACTGCTCACACATAGTTGCACTAAAATCCACAACAGTTGCTTAACATTAGTTTTCTGACAAGAATATATTAAACCAAAACATGGGGGTGGAGGTACACAGCAAGTAGTCTTTAATTGTATTTTAAGTCAAGTTCACTGAAACCTCATTAATTTTAACTCTTCTTGTGCTGCCACCTACGGTCATGCTCACATGATGAGCAGGCGTAGCTATCTTATGTTTAAAAAAGAAAAACTCTTCTCCAGGATGGTAACAAATAACGCCTGACAGAAAGACCTGCCCGACTTCTGCACACGAGACAGGCCTACCGTCTAGCTCTGCAAGGTGGAAGGAGTGGCCTTGGGAAATCTTCCCCTTACCTTGTTTCATTGACCTCCGCGCCTTCACTGCTCACGTCCAGCGCTACTGCAATGACAAGCAAAAAAGCGGAGTCGTGACAGCCACCTGACACCCGAGGCCCTGCTGCCAGCCTGCTGCGGCCGCCTGAGATGCGGAGTCCAGGCGTTACTTTTCACTCGCTTAGCTCCTGGCCAGGGGAGGAAGGACCTTACCTGCCATTGTTTAACCCGACCAAAGATGAGACTAAACCTGGGGAAGTCCTGCTCCCAAGAAAAGGACTAGAAGAGATAAATGATTAATGATTCACCAGAACTTGAAGCGGATGGCAGGTGTGAGGGCTGGGTAAAGAAAAGAAATACTACATGGAAAGGGCCAAGTTTTGTTCCTAAGAAAGCTGAGAAAGGGGAGGTTCACGTTCATGGGCTGGGAACTGAGCCTCTGCTTCCAAATTTTCGTTTTGGAGTGAGAAAAACCAGGCCTTCGATTCTCCCCTAAATTCCAAAAGAGAATATAGGGAAAATGCCCTCTTTGGAGACTGGTCTCCCTGGTTTCTGCATCTAGTTTGACGAGCGAGACTTCCGAGGGGTCCATCCAGGTGCCTCCCTGTCCTCTTAGTTCCATTCCTGGGAAACTTCCTTTCTATTTTCAAACCAGTTTGCTGTGGTGAGCACGAGAGTTCAATTAACAACACTCACTGCTTCTCTTATCCAGGTGGCCTCTCCTCCACACACATTCCTGTGCCGAGATCTGCGCTAAGACACCGGGACTAAAGCGAAATGTAAGACCCAGAAAGTCAGTCCTGTGACACTGACTGCCTCGCTAGGCCTGTGGCCTCCACGCTGCTGCCTCCAGGCTTCTTCCCTGAACTCAAAACTTGCACACCCAACAGCCACTCAACATCTCTCTGGGATATCGTAGGGCATCGAACAGGCCTCAAGACATAACTTGTCCAAACCCAGGCCCCAATCCTGCTCTTCCCATGGCCTCATCCTTCTCAATAAATGTGCTTCCTGTAACTCAGGATTTTCTTGCAATTATGTGCACTTTCTGTGGTACTCATGGTCTGTTGGGAAACTAGAAACCCCTGTCAGTTTCCCACGAACAGATTTTAATATAAATAATTGTTAACCAGAGATCCGACGGGGAAAAGAGGCCCTCTGAGATAGCCCAGAGGTTGCAACTGCAGGAAGCAGCCTCCGCCCCAAGGCCCCGGGGAGCAGAGAGAAGGGTTGGGGCCACCAGAACCTACAGTCTTGAGGAGGGGCCCACAGAGCCAGGCCAGGCCTCTGAGGAGGGAGCCACAGCCACTGCCTGCTGGTACTTCAGAGGGGGCCCGGGGAGGCTGGTTCTGGGTGTGTGGGGAGGAGCTGGAATTTGGAACCAGCTACTGTGGCAGTGTCCTGACAGGAACAGGAAATAACACAATGGAACAAGTCCCTTTTCCCTCTGCAGCCTTGTCTCTTCAGCACCTCCACTCAACAGAGCTGAACATACAGCTGGCTGCCAGAGGTGAGGGTGGTTTGCAAGGAGACACTAGTTGGGAAAGCATGAACTTAAGAATCAGCACAGGGCTCGGCGCCTGTGGCTCAACAGGCTAAGGCGCCAGCCACATACACTTGAGCTGGCGGGTTCGAATCCAGCCAGGGCCTGCCAAACAACAATGACGGCTGCAACCAAAAAATGGCCGGGCGTTGTGGCGGGCCCCTGTAGTCCCAGCTACTTAGGAGGTGGAGGCAGGAGACTCGCTTGAGCCCAGGAATTGGAGGTTGCTGTGAGCTGTGATGTCACAGCACTCTATCCAGGGTGACAGCTTAAGGCTCTGTCTCAGAAAAGAAAAAGAAAAGAAAAGCATCAGCACAGTTTACCTTTTTGGCTACTTGGACTCCACATACCTTTTTGCAAAACTTATTTTTCTCAAGCCCCACCTCCAACGTGCTATGTCTTCTCAGTTCCACATTTAAAAGATTTCCAGCATGTTACTGCTTCTCCCACGTCCACGGCTGCCATTCTGGTCCAAGCACTAAGTCTCACCTGGGCAGGGGTCTCCTTCGCTTTGTCAGTTCTCCACCTAGAAGCCAACACAGCGGTGTTAGTGAAGGAGGCTGCCGTGCCAAACTGCCGCAAACTGCGCGGATTAAAGCAACCCACATTCATTCTCTCATTTCTGCAGGCCAGAAATCTGACATCAAGGTGTCGGCAGGGCTGGTTCCTTCTGGAGGCTCCTGAGAGAAAAAGCGCGAAACGCTCTGTGCCTCTTGCCCAGCTCCAGGTGGCTGCCGCGATCCTTGGGACCTCGTGACTTTCCGGATGCACCCCTCTGCCTCTCTCTGTCTTCACATTCACTTCTCTGTGTTGCTGGGTAATTCCATGCCCACTCCTCTTCTTATTAGAGGGTTTTGTTGTTTTTTTTTTAATAAAAGCATCAGTCTTTGAATTTAGGGTACATAGTAAATCTACCATGATCTCATCTTCAGATCCTTAATTATGGGATTATCTACAAAAACACTATTTTGAAATAAGGTCACATTCATGATATCAGGGTTAAGACTTGGACCCACTCTTCCACCCACCACAGTGTCCTGTTAAATCACAAATCAGGTGGTGGCACCACTCTACTCAGAATCTTCCAAGAGTCCCATCTCACTCCGAGTAAACTCTATGCTCCGTCACAATCTGACCACTTTGCCTCTCTGATTACCTCCTCTTGTTCTCTTGTTTCTCACCCCACCGAAGCTAATCCTTGTCAGCACCACACGCGCGCGCACACACACACACACACACACAGCCTCAGCCTTTGCAAGTGCCATCCCCCATGTGAGACATCCTCCCTCTAGCCGGTCCCCTTGCTCACTCCTTTAGATTCTTCAGCTCTTTCTTCCTATTCAGTGAGGCTGCCCTACACCATGCTGTATGAAACTGAATTGCCATCCTCATTGTCTACTTTGTTTTTCACCATTGCACTCAACAATCTAAGAGACTATATATATTTTGATCTTTATTAGTTTATCTTCTGTTTTCTACCATTAAAATGTAAGCTCCACCAGGACAGGGATTCTTGTGCTGATCTCACAAGAGTGCCTGCTGCCTATGAGCCTGCAGAAATTATACTCTAAAATGCAGCATTTACTGTTGGAATAGCACAAAATAGAACTGACTACCATTTCTGTGTTGGCAGGGCACACTACTAGAACAACATTAAAAATAGCGGGCACATCTGTAGAAGAAAACATGTGATTTAGCATCCCAGCAAATTATATTTTAGTCTGTCTGACTCACATTATTTTGGTGATGTCTGAGGATATGAAAGCAAAAGGCATAATTGCCACCAATGGACTAAAAAAGTTTGAAATTTCCCTGAAATATAAATAACAAAAAACTCAACTTTAATCAACAATGACCAAAAAAAGGGGGGGGGGTCAAATTCTTTCTATTCTCTCTATAGAAAATAATATTACAAAACTTTAAGGAAACAAACACTTTAAACATATTTCAGAGGTTAATTAATATCATATTATTTTTCTAAGTGATTTTACTTTTATAGTATGTCAGTTTTTTAATGAATTATCAATTTTGTTGAGGTTTAAATGACATACAATAAACTGGGCATATTTTGAGTGCTCAATTTGATAAGTTTTCACGCTTTCATGAACCCATGTAATTCTCATCCCCAAGAGAGTTAATCACATCATAAACAAAATAATGAATATAGCCATCTTCTCAAATCTCTCTTTGGGACCCTCTGTAACCATTCGTAACCCTTCCTTACCTACTCTCTGATATGGTGAGGTTTCACTTTCATTTAGTCTAAAATTTTCTTTTTCTCTTTTTAGAGTCCCATTAATGATAAAGGCATAAATTTCTTTCGAACTTTCCTTTGATTTCTTTCTTAACCCATTTAGAGGTATATCCTTTAGTTTCCAAAGATTTGAAGATTTTCCAGAAATCTTTCTTTTGTTGATTTCTTATTTAATTCCATTATGGTCAAAGAATCTCCTTTGTATGACTTGAATCCTTTTAAATTTAATGAAACTTGTTTTATGCTGCAGAATATAGTTTATTTGGGCAAATGAACTATAAAAACATGTATTCTGGTGTTAATCAAGTGGAATTTTCCCTGTCATATAGGTCACTTTGGTTGATAATCTTGATCAAGTCCCTATGTACTTTTTCTTTTTCATTTTAATATTGTATATGTTTTATTTTCTTTCATACATGACAAAACAATGGCTTTGTGGCTTTCTTAACTTCACTCCAAAGAACTCTCCTGAACTCAAGCAATGCCAGCCTCTTTACTGGTTTTTCTTTTTTCTTTTTTTATATTTTTTATTAAATCATAAAATCACATTATAGCAAAGATATTTGTATCAGAATGTTTATTGCAGCACAATTCATAATTACTAAGTCATGGAAGAAGCCCAAATGTCCATCGACCCACAAATGGATTAATAAATTGTGGTATATGTACACCACGGAATATTATGCAGCCTTAAAGAAAGATGAAGACTTTACCTCTTTCATGGATAGAGCTGGAACATATTCTTCTTAGGAAAGTATCTCAAGAATTGAAGAAAAAGTATCCAATGTACTCAGTCCTACTATCTGTCTAATCTATAGCTTTCATATGAAGGCTATAGTCCAATTATGGTACAAGAATATGGGGCAAGGGACAAGGGAGGGTAGGGGGGAGGATAGGTGGAGGGATGGTACTTGGTGGGATCACACCTACAGTGCATCTTAGAAGGGTACAGGTGAAACTTACTAAATATAGACTATAAATATCTTAACACAAAAACTAAGAAAATGCCATGAAGGCTATGTTAACCAGTTTGATGAAAATATTTCAGATTATATATGAAACCAGCACATTATACTTGTACTCCATGATTGCATTAATGTCCCTATGTACTTATTAATTTTCTTATTTTTTCTACTTAGTCTATTGATCATTGAGTTAGGGATTTTTACACCTTCTGCTGGAATTGGAGATTTGTCCATTTCTCCTTACAGTTACATTACTTTTCACTTTCCATATTTGAAAGCTTTGTTATTAGGTGAACAAACATTTAGGATTTTTATGGTATCTCAACGAATGTACTCCTTTATCATTAGGAAATGACATTGTTTTCTATTGATACATAATAATTGCACATATTTATAGAGTACATGTGATCTTTTCATACATGCATATAATATGCAATGATTAGCTCTGGGTCATTAGAAGGCACATCACCTCAAACATTTATCATTTCTTTGTGTTAGGAACATTCCAAATGTTCTCTTCTAGCTATATTGAAACAAACAATAAATTATTAACTATAGTCATCCTAGCAATCTATCAAATACTTTATTTCTTCTATTTAATTGTATTTTTGTACCCATTAACAACCTCTCTTCAGTCCTTCTACATCCTTCCCAGACTCTGGTAACCATCATTTTATTCCATTGTGTTCAGAAAAGATACTTGATGTGATTTTAATTTTTTTTAATTTGTTGAGACTTATTTTCTGGCCTATGATGCGCTGAATCCTAGTGAATGTCTCATGTGCTAATGAAAAGAATGTGTATGCTGTAGTTGTTGAATAAGATGTTCTATAAGTGTCTGTTAAGTCCATTTGACTTAAAGTGTAGTTTAAATCCATTGTTTCTTTGTTGATTTTCTGTCTAGATGATCTGTCCAATCTGAGGATGGGGTGTTGACGTCTTCCACTATTATTGTATTGAAATCTATTTCTCCCTTTAGATCAAATACTTGCTTGATATGCCTGTGTGCTTTGATGTTGGGTGCATGTATATTTAGAATTATTATATCTCCTTACTCTATTTCTCCCTTTATAATTACATTATGACCAGATTTGTGTCTTTTTATAGTTTTTGACATAAAGTCTCTTTTATCTAAGTATAACTACTCTTACTCATCCTTGGTTTCCATTTGTGTGGAATATCTTTTATTCATCTCTTCACTTTCAGTCCATATGAGTCTTTACAGATGAAGAGAAATTCTTGTAGGGAGAATATAGTTGGATTATGATTTTTAGCCATTTGGCTAGTGTGTATGTACATATATGTAATATATACATGTACAAAATATATACATATAAATTTTTTTTTAGTGAATAATTTAGTCAGATTACTGTTTACATGTAAGGCCATTATTGGCAAATAAAAATTTACTGCCATTATTTTTGTAATTGTTTTCTGATTGTTTTATATATCTTTTTTTCCTTTCTTCCTCTGTTATTGCTTATCATTGCAGTTTGGTAGTTTTTTGTAGTAATATAGTTTGATTTGCTTCTCTTTGTTCTTTGTGTATCTGCTCTACCAGTGAGTTTTATACTTTTGTGTGTTTTTATAATGATTATTACTTTTTGCTTACACATGAAGAACTTTCTTGAACATTTTTTATAAGGTCAATCTATAGTTGATAAATTCCCTCAGCTTTTGCTTGCCTGGGAAAGATCTGATTTCTCCTTAATTTCTAAAGAATAGGGTTCATGGGTAGTATTACTGGCTACCAGTTTTTTACTTTCAGTGCTTCGAATAAATCATCCCATTACCTCCCAATTTATAAGGTTTCTGCCAAAAAATCTGCCGTGAATTTAACGGGAATTCCCTTATAGTGACTGTGCACCACATTTCTCTTGCTGTTTTGTTTGTTTGTTTGTTTGTTTGTTTTATTGAATCATAGCTATGTACATTAGTTCAATCATGGA
The DNA here is from genome assembly GCA_963573935.1 of Arctocebus calabarensis. Lineage (NCBI taxonomy): Eukaryota > Metazoa > Chordata > Mammalia > Primates > Lorisidae > Arctocebus > Arctocebus calabarensis. Next base: position 13,782 of record CAUYON010030595.1, read on the forward strand.
GTACAGTGTGTGGGCCTCACATACAATCTGAAATATTTTCATCCGCCTGTTCGACATAACGTTTTATGTCACTTCTGACACTATTTGTCAGTGCCCAGGACTGGCCAGGTCTTGGGCCCAGTTTAACTAGTTTCTGGATGCTGACCACTGAGTTTCCTTGCTCAGGTACAGTTTCTCTTAGGTGCCTGAGGGCTACCTACTTTAGCTGGAGAGAGAGTGTGTCTTAGAGAGAATAAAGCAGTCTTCTTAGAAAGATAAAACTTAGTCCTTAGCAGAGCTCAGTGATCTTCAGCAGAGACATGCTGTGCTAGCATTCTGTAGGCAAAAAAAAAGGAAACAGAGTCAGAGTAAGCGAGTCTATGATTGATTGTGCATGCATCCCAACTGCCTTCTCCTCCAGTCTTATATAAGGCTGATCCCACGCCTCTGAACACCCCAGGTGTAGAGATGGCCAATTCACCACTACTCTTATCTCTCAAGGTCTCATGCTTGATAGGAGAGCTATATCCTTCTCCATGCCCTTTCCACCAAGGTGTTCCATTATTAAGCTATACAGATATTTATTATAACTCTCACTCCTCCTAACCATAGGGTATATGGGCTTCAATAATTAGGAATGCGTGCTGAATATTTCAAATCAGGATACAAGGTTAGAACTTTGGGAAAACTTGATTAAAGCTTTTCCTAGTACCTATGCCAATCAAAACTTTAGGACATGCAAGCAATCGTGCATTGAACAAAGATGTTAACCATTGTCTTGACTATCTTACAGAAGTGTTTGGGAATGAAAGTTTTTACTTTGATAGATTTTTCAGTATCAAACAGGGAAAACCAATTATAAGGAATGAATAAGTTTAGGGGTTTGAAAGTTGTAAAGTGACTGTTGTAACTTTTATTCTGTGTATTACTTATGAAGTATTAGGACTTTCTCTGCTTTGTGGGCAGATCCAGTGGTTTAGGGTTTAGTATACATTTCTTACTGCATCTGAGTCTCCTGGTTGGGTGTTTTCAGATGGTTTTGGCTGCAGGTGGCAAAAGCACAGCAACTTTTCCTGCTACTGGCCATTTGCAATTACTGGGATGCTTTGGATGTTCTTACTAAGAAGTAGTAAGACTTTAATAAAATTTTACCAGGTTTTAAAATTATGATCATAAGTGTGAAATCTCAAATTTACATAAAATGGAGATGCAGGAGATGCACAATTTAATATTTGATATTTCAAAAAGGAAATTATAGCAACTTTTATGTTTATTAATTTTCTTAAGAGGGCTTGTCACTTTGTTTTTTGTTTGTTTGTTTGTTTTTTAATTTTCCTTTTATTAAGTCATACATATATAGATCATGAATACATTTATCCCTGTGTGGGATTCCATGTGTTGATTTTTTGTACAAATTGGAGTGGTTACATCCAACTAATTATCATAGCTTTCACCTCATTTACTTAATCACTGTATTAAGACATTTGTGTTCTATACTTGATAGATTTGACTTGTACCCTTGCAGTATGCTCCATAGTTGTGGTCACACCATTTACACTTCCTCTATCAAACCACCCACCTCCCCTCCCATCTCCCACCACTTCTCTCCTTCATCCTGGGCTATAGTTGTGATTCATCTTTCAAATGAAAATGTGAGTGATTATAAATTGGTTTCATAATAGTACTGAGTACATTGGATATTTTTTTCCGTTCCTGAGATACTTTACTAAGAAGAATATTTTCCAGCTCCATCCATGTAAATGTAAAACAGGTAAAATGTCCATCTTTTTTTAATGCTGCATACTATTCCATGGTATACATATACTACAATTTATTATTTCATTCATGGGTCGATGGGCATTTGGGATTCTTCCATGACTTGACAAATACAAATGGAGCTGCAGTGAACAATCTGGTGCTTATTTCTTTGTTGCCAAGTGATTTTTGGTCTTTTGGAAATACACCTAGTAGAGGAATTGCAGGATCAAATGGCAGGTCTATATTTAGATCCCTGAATGTTCTCCAAACTTCCTTCCAAAAAGAAAGTACTAGCTTGCATTCCCACCAGTAGTGCAGAAGTGTTCCCTTTTCTCCACATCCATGCTAACATCTATAGTTTGGGGATTTTGTGATGTGGGCTAATATTACTGGAGTTAGATGATATCTCAATATAGTTTTGATTTTCATGTCTCTGATGATTAAGATGATGAGCAATTTTTCATGTATCTGTAAACCATGCACCTTTCTTCTTCAGAGAAGCTTCTGTTCATGTCTCTTGCCCACAAGGAAATGGGATCACTTCTTCTTTTCTTATTAATAAGTTTGAGTTCTCTGTGGATTCTGATTATTAGACCTTTGTCAGAAAGATAACCTGCAAATATCATCTCCCATTCTGAGGGCTGTCTACTTGCTTTACTTACTGTGTTCTTGGCAGTGCAGAATCTTTTTAGTTTGATCATATCCCAGTAATGTATTTTTGATGTTGCTTCAGTTGCCTGGGAGGTCCTCCTCATAAAGTATTCTCGCAGGCCAATTTCTTCAAGTGTTTCCCTTGCACTCTCTCCAAGAATTTTTAGTTTTGTGTCTTAAGTTGAAGTCCTTTAACCAGTGAGAGTCAATTTTTGTTAGAGGAGAAAAGTGTGGGTCCAGTTTCTTTATTATCCTGGTTGCCAGAAAATTAACCCAGCACCAGATGGTTTTGGCTGCAGGTGGCAAAAGCACAGCAACTTTTTAACTTTTGTTAAATAAGGAATCTTCCCCCAATTTATTTTTTTTGATAGGCTGATCAAAGATCAAATGATGATAAGTGTCTGGGTTTACCTCTTGGTCTTCAATTCTGTTCCATACATCCACCTCTCTATTTTTGTGCCAGTACCATGCTGTTTTGATCACTATAGATTTATAGTAAAGTCTGAAGTCTGGCAGCATGACTACTCCTGATTGTTTTTATTTTTGAGTAATGTCTTGGGTATTTGAGATTTTTTCTGTTTCCAGATAAAATGAAGTACTAATTTTTCCACATCATTAAAGTATGACAGAGGTGCTTTAACAGGGATTTCATTTAATCTGTAGATTGCATTGGGTTGTATGTACTATTTAACAATGTTGATTCTTCCCAACCATGAGCATGGTATGTTTTTCCATTTGTTAACATCTTCAGCTATTTCTTTGCTCAGAGTTTCATAGTTCTCTTTATAAAGATCATTAACATCCTTTGTTAGGTACACTCCCAGATATTTCGTCTTTTTTGGCACAATTGTAAAGGGAATAGAGTCTTTGATTTTTTTTTACCTTGACTATTGTTGATATATATAAAGGCAACAGATTTGTGAGTATTGATTTTGTATCCTGAGATGCTGCTGTATTCCTTCGTCACTTTTAAGAGTTTTGTAGTTGAGTTCCTGGGTTGTCCAGGTATACAATCATATCATCTACAAAGAGTGACAGTCTTGTCTCCTCTGATCCTATTTGGATCCCCTTGATTTCCTTCTCTTGGCTGATTGTGATGGCTAAGACTCCATCACAATGTTAAAAAGCAGTGGAAACAATGGGCAACCATTCCTTGTTCCTGATCTGAGTGGAAATGATTTCAATTTACTCCATTCAGTGCAATATTGGCTGTGGGTTTGCTGTAGATGGCCTCTGTCAGTTTAAAAAATGTTCCTTCTGTATCTATTTTCTTAAGAGTTCTGATCATGAAAGGATGCTGGATATTATCAAAAGCTTTATCTGCATCACTTGAAAGAATCATATGGTCTTTATTTTTTATTTTTTTATGTGATGTATTATATTTGTAGATTTATGTATATTGAACCAGCCTTGAGACCCTGGGATAAAACCCACTTTGTCATGATGTATAATTTGTTTGATGTGTTGTTGGATTCTGTTTGCTAGGATCTTATTTGATATTTTTGCATTAATATTCATTAGAGATATTGGTGTGTAATTTTCTTTTCTTGTTGGATCTTTTCCTGGTTTGGGAATCAGGGTGATATTTGCTTTGTAGAATGTGTTAGGAAGTATTCCCTCTTTTGGAACAAGTTAAGTAACATAGGTACTAGTTCCTTTTTAAAAGTTTGGTAGAATTCTGATGAGAAGCCATCTGGTCCTAGAATCTTCTCTTTTGGGAGATTTAGTATAGTTGATTCTATTTCAGTACTTGACATAGGTCTGTTCAACATTTCCACATCTTTTTGGCTAAGTCTACAAAGATGGTGTGCTTCCAAGTATTGGTCAATTTCTTTTAGATTTTCATATTTCTGAAAATAGAGTTTTTTGTAATATTCATTAAGGATTTTTTGAATTTCTGAGGAATTTGTTGTTATTTGGCCTTTATCTTTCCTGACTGATGAAATTAGGGATTTTACTTCTGGTTAGGTTAGCTAAAGGTTTATCTATTTTATTGACCTTTTCATAAAAACAACGAATTTATTTGTTGATCTGTTGTATAATTCTTTTGTTTTCAATTTCATTTAATTCAGCCCTAATTTTAGTTATTTCTTTTCTTCTACTGGCTTTGGGGTTGGAATGTTCTTCCTTTTCCAGGTGCTTGAGATGTCACATTAAGTTGTCGACTTCCTCTCTTAACCTTTTGAGGAAGGCTTGCAAAGCTATAAATTTCCTTTTTAGGACTGCCTTTGTGGTATCTCAGAGATTCTGGTACTTCATGCCTTCATTATCATTTTATTCCCCAAATTTTTTAATTTCCTTCTTAATATCATCTATGACCCAGCTATCATTCAGCATGAGGTTATTTAGTTTCCATGGTTCCATGAGTATGCAGATTCCTGTTGTTACTGAGTTCAACCTTTATTCCATGATGGTCTGGAGAAGATGCAAGGAATAATTTCTATTCTTTTAAATTTGTGGAGGTTAGATGCAAGGAATAATTTCTATTCTTTTAAATTTGTAGAGGTTATACTTGTGACCTAAGATGTGATCAATTTTGTAGGATATTCCATGGACCAATGAGCAGAATGTGTATTCAGTTTTGTTAGGATGAAATGTTCTGTAGATGTCTATTATATCTAATTGTTGAATGGTTAAGTTTAAGTCTAGAATTACTTTGCTTAATTTCTTTCTTTCTTTTCTTTTTTTTGACGAGTCTCATTTTGTCACCCTCTGTAGAGTGCAATGGGATAACAGCTCACAGCAACCTCCAGCTCTTGGGCTTAGGCAATTCTCTTGCCTCAACTTCCTGAGTAGCTGGGACTATAGGTGCCTACCACAATGCCCAGCTATTTTTTTATTGCAGTTTGGCCAGGGCTGGGTTTGAATCCGCCACCCTTGGTATATGGAGCCAGCACTCTACTCACTGAACCACAGGCACTGTCTTGCTTAGTTTCTTATTGGAGGATTAATCCAACACTGCCAACAGTGTGTTAAAATTTCCAACTATTTTGGTGCTGGAGGTTATCAAGTTGCTCATGTCTCTTAGAGTCTCTCTTATAAATTGAGGATCATTCTAGTTGGGTGCATAAATGTTAATAATTGAAATTTCATCATGTTGAGCATATCCCTTGACAAAAATGAGGTGACTATTCTTATCTTTCCTTACTTTTGTTTGTTTAAAGCCTATTGTGTCTGTGAATCAAATTGCAACACTTGCTTTTCTCTATTTTATGTTATTTTATTTTTTTTCAGACAGAGTCTCACCTTTTCACCCTCAGTAGAGTGCCATGGTGTCACACAGCACACAGCAATCTCCAACTCCTGGGCTTAGGTGATTCTCTTGCCTCAGCCTCCTGAGTAGCTGGAACCACAGGCACCTGCCACAACACTCGGTTAAACACCTTCTTTTTTCTGATTGCCATTTGCTTGAATTATAGATGTCCATCCTTTCACCCTGTGTCTATATTTATTTTTTAAGGTAAGATGAGATTCTTGAATTAGAATCAGATATCTGGCCTGAGTTTTTGTATCGAGTCAGTCAACCTGTGCCTCTTTAGAGGGCAATTTAAGCCATTCCCATGAATTGAGAGTATTGATACCCCTGGTAGTATTTTGGGTGTCGAGTTTTTTCAATGTCCAGGGAACATTTTTAAATCTTTCACCTCTTTTGAAGTTGGCATTTGATCAAAAGTTTCTGATTGCGTTTACTTTCATGGCAGAGCATTGTGCTAGTCATTGTGGATGATGCATCTGAGAATATGCTGGAGAGCTGATTTAGTTATGGCAAATTTCTTCAACATGTGAATGTCATTAAAGTATTTAAATTCTCCATCATAAATGAAACTCAGTTTAGCTGGACACAGGATTCTGGGTTGAAACTTGTTTTATTTTAGAAGGTTAAGAGTTGATGACCATCCTCTTCTGGCATGAAAACTTTCAGCAGAGAAATCTACAATCATTCTAATATTCTTCCCCTTGTAGGTTATGGTTGTCTTACTTCTGGCTGCTTGGAGAATTTTCTCCTTCATATTAGCTTTGGTGAAGGTAATTATAATGTGTCTTGCTGATGCTTTACTTGGATTGAGTTGTGCTGGGGTTCTGAAACTGTCTACTATCTGAATTTTAGTATCTCTTGGTATGTTGAGGGAAGTTCTCCTCAATTACCTCTCGGAGTAAAGCTTCTGTGCCTCTTGGACCATCTACTCTTTCAGGGATTCCTATAAGGCAAGTATTTGCGTTTTTGGAGTAATCCCACAGCTCTCTAAGAGAATAATCCATTTTTGCTCTATACTTTACTTCTTTGAGCATTTGGGAGCGTTCAAAAGCTTTGTCTTTGATGTGAGATATTCTTTCTTCTACCTGCTCAGTTCTGTTACTGAAGGATTCTCCTGTATTTCTCATATCTTGGAGGGCTGAAAATTCTTTTCTCAATGTGTCAAAATTTTGGTGATTAGCATACTTTTCTAATTAGAACACTTAAGAATATAGGCATAGGTGGCACATTTCTTAATCTGGTAGAAGCCATCTATGGCAAACCCACAGCTGATATTATACTGAATAGAGTAAAACTGAAAGTTTTTCCACTTAGAACTGGAACTAAACAAGGTTATTTTTCTATCAACACCACTATTCAACATAGGACTGGATGTCTAGCCAATACAATTAGGTAAGAGATGGAAAGAAAGGGCCTCCAAATGTGGACAGAGGAGGTCAAGCTCTCACTCTTTGCTGACAATATGATTTTATACTTAGAGAACCCCAAAGACTCAACCACAAGACTGCTGGAAGCTATCAAAAAATACAGCAATGTCTCAGAATATAAAATCAATGACCACAAATCAGTAGCCTTTGTATACACCAATAACAGCCAAGATGAGAAGAAGCTAATCAGGAACACAGTTCCTTCACAGTAGCTCCAAAAAGAAAAAAGAAAAAAAAAAAAAAGAAAGAAAGAAAAGGAAGTAGAGAAAGAAAAGAAGGAAGGAATACCTAGGAATATACCTAACAAAAGAGGAGCAGGACCTCTACAAAGAAAATGACAAAAGCCTAAGAAAAGAAATAGTAGAAAGATATTTAACAAATGGAAGAACATAGTATGCTCATGGCTTGGAAGAATCAACATTTTCAAAATGTCTGTATTTCCCAAAGCAGTCTGCAGATTCAATGCAATCCCCGTTAAAATACCATCATCGTGCTTTCAAGATTTGGAAAAAATAATTCTTCATTTTATATGGCATCAGAAAAAAAAACCCATATAGCCAAGATAATATGTCACCCTACCAGACTTTAGACTATACTCCAAGGCCATAGTGATCAAAACAGCATGGTATTGGCAGAAAACTAGAGCCATTGAAATTTGGAACAGAATAGAAAACCATGAGATGAAACTACCTGTTGGCATGGCACTCATAGCTCAGTGGTTAGGGTGCTGGCCACACACACTGGGGCTAATGGGTTCAAACCCTGCCCAGGACTGCTAAACAACAATGATAACAATAACAAAAAATAGCTGGGAGTTGTGGTAGGCACCTATAGTGCCAGCTACTTGGGAGACTGAGGCAAGAGAATCACTTAAGCCCAAAAGTTTGAGGTTGCTGTGAGCTGTGATACCACAGCACTCTATCCAGGGTAACATAGTGAGACTCTGTCTCAAAAAGAAAAAGAAAGAATGAAAACAAACTAACCTCTTTCAGCTACCTGATATTTGATAAACTAAACAAGAGCATACACTGGGGAAAAGAACCCCTATTCACACAGGTCACAGCAACTTCCAACTCTTGGGCTCCAGTGATTCTCTTGCCTCAGCTTCCCAAGTAGCTGGGACTACAGGTGCCTGCCAGAACACCTGGCTATTTTTTTGTTGTAGTTTTGCTATGGCTGGGATCAAACCCACCACCCTTGGTATATTGGGCCGGTGCCTTACCCACTGAGGCACAGGTGGCACCCAAGAACCCCTATTCAATAAATGGTGTTGGGAGAACTGGATAACCACATCTAAAAGACTGAAAGTGGACTAGCACCTTTCCCCACTTACAAAAATTGACTCAAGATGGATAAAAGATTTAAATCAAAGGCATTAAACAATAAAAATTCTCAAAGAAAGTGTGGGGAAAACACTTGAAGATATTGCCCTGGTGAAAGACTTTATGAAGAAAACTTCAGTGGCAATTGTGACAACAAAAATTAACAAATGGGACTTAATTAAACTGGAAAGCTTCTGAACATCTACAGAAGCAACGACAAAAGGAAATAGACAACCTTCAGAATGGGAAAAGATACTTTCATATTATGAATCAAACAAAATCTTGATAACTAGGATTTAAAGAGAACTCAAATTAATCAACAAAAAGGACCCAAGAATCCAGCTACTTGGGAAACTGGGGCTAGAGAATCACCAAAGCCTAAGAGCTGGAGGTTGATGTGAGCTGTGACACTACAGCACTCTACTGAGGATAACACAGTGAGACTCTGTCTCTTAAAAAAAAAAAAAAAAGACCCAACAATCCCATAGATCACAGGGCAAGAGAGATGAATAGAACTTTCTCTAAAGAAGACAGACAAACAGACACCAAACATATGAAAAAATGCTAATCATCCCTAATCATCAGAGAAATACAAATCAAGACTACCCTGAGATATCACCTAACCCCAGTGAGAATGGCTCACATCACAGTGTCTCCAAGCTGTAGATGCTGGTGTGGATGTGATGAAAAAGAGAACACTTTTACACTCCTGGTGGAACTATAAACTAATACAATCTTTTTGGAAGGAAGTACAGAGAGTCCTCAAAGAACTCAAATTAGACTTTCCATTTGATCCTGAAATACCATTACTAGGCATCTACCCAGAAGAAAAAATAAAATCCTTTCACCATAAGGACATTTGCACTAGACTGTTTATTGCAGCTCAATTTACAATTGCCAAAATGTGGAAATAGCCTAAATGCCCACCAACCCAGGAAAGGATTAACAAGCTGTGGTATATGTATGCCATGGAATACTATTCAGCCATTAAAAAAACATGGAGACTGTACATCTTTTGTATGAACCTGGATGAAGGTGGAACACATTCTTCTTAGTAAAGTATCACAAGAGGCTCGGTGCCCATAACACAAAGGTTATGGTGTCAGCCACATACACCTAGGCTGGCAGGTTCAAATCCAGCCCAGGCCAGCTAAACAACAATGACAACTGCAACAATGAAATAGTCGAGCATTGTGGCAGGCACTTGTAGTCCCAGGTACTTGGGAGGCTGAGGTTTCTGTGAGCTGAGACACCACAGCACTCTACTGAGGGCAGCATAATGAGACTCTGTCTCAAAAAAATAAAAATAAAACATAAAGCATCACAAGAATGGAGAAGCAAGAATCCAATTTACTCAATTCTAATATGAAGGCAATAGGTGAGCCAATACAAGGGATGGGGTAGGGGAATGAGGGAGCGGGAAGAGGGGGTCACATTATATGGCACACATCTTGGGGGTGGGACATAATTTTAAGAGGGATTTTATTTAATAAATTCAATCAGTGTAACCCAATTCTTTGTACCCTCAATGAATCCCAAACAATAAAAAAGTAATTTTTAATAAAATTATAAAAAAAAAAGAATTGGAAGATTTAATAAAATTATTTAAAAAAAGAATTGGAAGATTTAATAAAATTATAAAAAAGTAATTTAAACAATAAACAAAGAAGTAGATATAAATGATAATGCATATTTCAAAATGGCTAAGAGAGTAAATTGCTATTATTTCACCACAAAAATAAGTGAGGTGAGGGATATTTTAGTTTGATTCAGTCATTTCAAACTGTGTACATATATTGAAAAATATCGGTTGCTGGATGTAGAGGATCACACCTGTAATCCTAGTACTCTGGGAGATCGAAGTGGGTGGATTTCTTGAGCTCAGGAGCTCAAGACCAGTCTACGCAAAGCTAGCCTGGCATGATGGTGCACTGTAGTCCCAGCTACTTGGAAGGTTGAGACAAGGAGATCATTTGAGCCCAAGAGTCTGAGGTTGCTGTGAGATATAACACCATGGCACTCTAACCAATGCACAGAGTAAGACTCTGTCTCAAAAAGTAAAAAAATAAAATAAAAATGGCAAAATTAGCTGGGCATCATGTTCAATGCCTGTAGTCCTAGCTAATTGGGAGGCTGAGGGAGGAGGATATCTTGAGCCCAAGAGTTTAAGGTTGCAGTGACATAGGCTGACAGCACAGCACTCAATCAGAGTGACAGAGGGAGACTCTGCTTCAAACAGGAAAAATAAAAAGAAACACATTTTATCCCATAAATATACAGTTATTATTTGCCAATTAAAAATAATATTAATAAATATAAAAAAGAATATAAATAGCTTTTCAATTCTGGAGAAATCAAGGAGAGAGAAAAAGAAATGTTTTAAATTTTGTTTACAAATATGTACATTACTGCAGACTATAAATAGTTCAAGAGAAGGAAAAATTTTTTTTTTCTTCTGGAAAACAAAACACAGGAAGAATCACCAATGTTTTAAACAAAATGTCATAAAATAGCTCAGTTTTATGTAACTCTTTTCTGTTTTGTTTGAAGTTAGGTTAGTAATATTTATGGAAATGTTAGATTATAATTAAAGCCCTGGAATTTTTTTTTCAGTCTGATGGCATTTAATCTCTAAAGTTATCAGAAAATTTTTTGAGAGAACTTGTCAGTCTTTTTATTACTTTCTTTGGAAGACAAACATTGAACTTAGTTAAAAAATACTTTTTGAGATGAATCAAAAATTATTATTGATAAAATACACTAAGACAGACTAATGTTTATATATGTATGCTTTATAATATTAGCACACATATATATATAAATGTAATTTTCATAAATTTAACAATCATTTTATATTTGAAAATTTTTTTTTGAGTCAGAGTCTCACTTTGTCACCCTTGATAGCATGCCACGGCATCATAGTTCACAGCAACCTCAAACTCTTGGGCTCAAGTGATCCTCTAGCCTCAGTCTCCCCAGTATCTGGGATTATAAGTATCCACCACAACATCTGACTATTTTTAGAGATGGCATCTCACCCTAGCTCAGGCTGGTTTTGAACTCTTGAGGTGAGACAATCCACCCATCTTAGCCTCCCAGAGTGCTAGGACTATAGGCATAAAACACCTCTCTTGGCCTTGACAATGTTTCTTATACAGTTTTAACATATCAAATAAGCCTGAAATGTCTTTCTTAAACTTTTAGCAGTCTTAATATTTAAAAAACTAATTTTAAGACAAAACAACTAAATTTAGAAATTTTATTTTGGAAGGTTCATCAAACATCAAAGGCTTAAAATATTTCTTTACATAGGATCAAAAGCCAAAAGATTTTAAAGGCAATATAGGAGGTTATATGTATTTAAACCTTAACCTTTTTAAAGTTCAATCTTTTTTACATAGCCAAAACCTTAATACAGACAACACAGGGATTGCTTTTTTTTCTTTTTCTTTTCTTTTTTTTTTTTTTTTTTCAGGCCAGTTATTGAAAAGTGTGAAACTGAAAGGTTCCAGACCCGAGGTTAAGATCACTCTGAGATCCAAGATGAAAGGAAGACAGAGATCCAATTCATGCAATTAAAGTGGCTTTTATTCTACCTGGAGTGCAGGTGGGGTGAGATTCCTAACTTGGGAGAAATGTACATGTGGGCTATGGAGGACAGGGATTTAAAGGGTTAAGACAACCAGGATTGGTCTGTTCATAGCTTTACCTGGGCAGGTAGATGGGACAAGGGTTAGGGAGGTCTAGATTGGTCCATTCACTATTTCCTGTGAGGAACATGCTTTCCAGGAAAGGGATCCTTCCTGGATGGGTTGGTAACTTGACTCTATCATTCTCAAATTCCTAATCTATTATAAGGAGACTGGTGAGGTGTGTGGTATCTCTCAGGCTGCTTCCTGCTGGAAGAGGGGGCTTAGTGGACTGCCTGTAAAAAGAGAATGGAGGGGGAAGGAAGTGACATTTATAGGAATACTTCTGGATTTTCAGTCTGAGCTGGTTAGTATTGAGTAAGGCGAGGATATGAGCAGTTTTCAGTTGACTGCTTAATACATGGAGAGATGAGGCAAAGAATTGCTGATCTGTAACTGAGAATGAGAAGGATGATAATTAGTGACTTTACCATCAGTCGAGGTCAATGCATAGGTGATAAAGAGCAGAATTGACAGGAGGGGTAGCCAGAAGGAAAAAAGGAAGAAGAAAATTGGGTTTCTTCAGGGTTAAAGTCTTGGAAGGTGCCCTGTAGCCACAGATTTTTAGAGGCTTCAAGGAGATTGTTACAATTTTGAACGTGTTGGAGTGGCCAGGCATCCTGAGAAAAGTTATAGAGAAAAGGAAAAAATGGGGGAGGAATGTTACTCATTTATTAGTGAGTGGATTCTTCAGGGATCATGGTGAGTTGAAAGTTGTGGGGGACTTGTGACTTCCAGTGATAGATCTTCAGCATTGGAAGTTTTTCTGTAGGACACAGTTTTATTTGGGATTTGCAAATGCAAACTAGAGGGTCTACAAGGCGAACAGCTATGGGGATGCTGTAAACAACTGTGTGAGGGCCTGTCCAATGAGGAAATAAAGTCTTGAGGGGCAAGGGAGATTTGAGGAGAACTTGTTTCTCTGCCAGTTGTTCTGTGACTTTCTCTGCTGAGGGTTGGGGTAAAAGCTGATTGATTGTTTTTCTAAGTTCATCTCCAGTTTCCTGGAGGATGGGAAAATAGTTTCCTATGATAGAGTTTGGGAGAGAGCCAGGGCCTAGAATAACAGTTCTGCTATACATTATTTCAAAAGGGCTATAAAAGAAGGGTTCATGAGGGGTGGAGTGAATGTGGAGTAAGGCAATGGGAATTAACTTAATCTAATCTTGTTTGTGTTGGAGTAGTAATTTTGTGAGATGTTGTTTAAGGATGCTATTCATCTGTTCTAATTTTCCTGATGATTTGGGTTTGTTAGGCATATGTAGACACCACTGAATTCCTGAATTCTGCAGCGAGGTGACGGATTATTGGACTTGTGAGATTTGAGAGGTGATGTGGCTAATGAAAGCTGGGCTGTTGTCACTCTGAATAGAGCTAGGGAGACCAAATCTAGGAAAAATGTGGTGACCTTTACAGTGAATAATTGCAATTTCCTTTGGAAGTGTAACTCCATTTAGAAGGTCTTTAATGAGTTTGGCATTGATAATAGAGGAGCCTTGAGTGGTAATGAATACCTTTTCTTGACATATGGCTGCATGGTGGAGTGGTAAGGCTTTAGTGAAGGCTAAAAGTTCTGCTTGTTGTGAGGGAGTGCCAGGGGGCAGAATAACAGAGGTGATAATATGGGAAGAAGGCACAGTAGCAAAACCTGCCTTGGCGATGGAGTGAGCAGTGGGCTTAAAAGAACTGCCATCAATAAACCAGGTGTCTTCAGGATTAGGTAAGAAAAAAAGAGAAATATTTGGAAAAGGGTGTAGTGTTACAATAGTATCTACAGGGAAGTAATTTTGAGAGAATGGAGGGGTTGTTGGGGAGGGATTGAGAGGAGCAGGATGGATAGTGAGAGGTGGGAACAAGTGGGAATCATCAAGGTTGTTTGCAATTTTCAGAGAATATATCTACCTAGTAGGGGAAAATTACATGAAGGAATAATAAGGAATGAATGTGAGGAAGAGTGTCCAGAAAATGTGCACCATAAAGGTGGAGTAACAAGGGGGTGGATTACAGTACCATCAATGCCCATCATCGAGATCTCTGTCTGTTTTAAAGGACCTTTATAAGATGGCAGCATGGAAAAGGTTGCTGCTGTCTATTAAAAAAGAAATTGGCTTATCTTCCACAAGCAAAATCCCCCAGAGTTTAGACTTTGTAATTTTGCAGGGGACACTCTGATCCTCTGGGAACCATGAATCTTCAACAGCTAGGTCCAGAAGGTCAGCTGCATCTGCAAACCAGCTTCTCAGGAGAACCTGGGAAGAATTCATCCTCATTCTGGGAGTGTCTGCAAAGTGAATTCTCAGAAGAACTTGGGCAGTTAAACTTCCAATGAGGGACTCTGCAGGCTGGACATGGTTTGTAAGGAGGGTTTGGCTTTGGGCATAGTTTTACCCAGTGACCTGGTCTGCTGCAGTTTTTTCGGAGTACCCTGGGGAAGTCAGAAACTGCTTGATTTTGTCTACTGGCAGAAGCCAATAACTGGAATTTTGAGAGCCACTGCCTATTAAAAGCATCCTCATGATTATTAAAAACTTTAAAAGCCAGGTTAATAAGATCTTACTAAAGGATTTGCAGGTGCTGGGGGTATTTTTGGAGTTTTTTCCAGATGTCAGGTGCAGACTGAGAGATAAAATGCATGGTAACAATGAGTCTGCTGAGGGCGTCATATGATGGCGGATGGGAAAGACATTTAACTTAGCTCTCCTGGAACAATAGGTGAGGGTGAGTGGGCTAGATCATTCCCAGTGTGGAATATTAGTGTGGAGTGGCAGTTCCGGATGTGCAGCAAGGTGGCAGATTATTGGACTTGGAGTGTAACCCAAAGCTGTGGAGAAAGCCAGGCAAGTTTCTGTGCCCAGCTGGGAGGGAGTGGCAGCTAGCTCCCCCATGGAATATTACATTTTTCAATTCATGGGGAAACTAGGTGTTATGTGGACAGATTGGTGAAGTGTGGACTCCTGAGCAGAATTTGGTGTCTAGAGTGGGGTGCCATCTGGAGTGGCCATCTGGTTTGGCGGCAGGAGAGACATTCATACAGGGAAATTTCCCAGATAGGAGACGGCCATTGTTATAAAATTTGGGAGACGGGGATGCGCAGTCATCTTTCCATGCAGGCTTGGCATGCAATCTGCAATCTACCTGGGGGAAGTTGTCCTACACTCGGAAGAGGCCCTGGATATCCCACACTCCACAGGAACTGTTGCAGGGGGAATTTGTGAAACCTGCCTCTGAACATATTTTGAGATCTGTGGAATTAACAGTTTGGCAGGGTGTAAGCACCAAGCAGGTAATCAGGCAACCACCAAGAACAATTGAAACTGGGAAACAGATATAAACCTGAGAATCGCTCACATTGCCACCTGGTGTCCAGAAAGTATATTGCAACAAACATAAATATATTCCTACTAAAGTCAATCCCTAGGGGATGTGTGTGTGTGTGTTTTATATATATGTAGAGAGAGAGAGAATTTTTTTGTTGTTGCCTTTTTTTCTATTTGCCCTTTTTTTTTTTTTTGCTTTTTTGAGTTTTTTCCCTTTTTTTCTTGTAGGAGTTATTTATTTTATTTATTTTTTTACTGTTGAATCATAGCTGAGTACATGAGTGCAATCAAGGATTACAGCGTGCTGGTTTCATACACAATCTGAAACATTTTCATCAAACTGTTTGACATAGCCATCATGTCATTTTCTTACTTATTGTATGAAGACATTTGTATTCTGCATTTAGTAAGCATTGTCTGAACCTGTTTAAGATGGACCATAGGTGTGGCCCCACCATTTACCTCCCCTCCACCCATCCTCCCCCCTCCCCTCCCCTCCCTCGCCACGTTCCCCATATTCTTATGCTATAATTGCATTATAGCCTTAATATGAAAGCTAAAAATTAGCTTCATAGTAGGGCTGAGTACACTGGATACTTTTTCTTCCATTCTTGAGATACTTTGCTAAGAAGAATATGTTCCAGGTTTATCCATGTAAACACAAAAGAGGTAAAGTCTCCATATTTCTTTAAGGCTGCATAGTATTCCA
>CAUYON010030596.1:0-13270 GCA_963573935.1 Arctocebus calabarensis
CTGTAGTCCCAGCTACTTGGGAGGCGGAGGCAAGAGACTCACTTGAGCCCAGGAATTGGAGGTTGCTGTGAGCTGTGATGCCACAGCACTCTATCCAGGGTGACAGCTTGAGGCTCTGTCTCAAAAAAAAAAAAAAAAAAAGCACATCTGCAAATGATCAGGGAAAACTCAAGGTCTTTCAGACTTGAGTTAGTTTACCCATATGTACCAAGTGATCCCAAGGAAGTCACTTCACCTCGCTAAGGCAGTTTTCTCATGTGAAATCCTTTCAGTAATTCCCACCAAGTTCAAGGGGCTTGTAACCCCAGAGAGAGAATCACACCACTAGCTGGGACTTTTCTGGGACCGCAAAGCAGGAAGTTGTGAGTGGCAGAAGTCAGGCCAGCAACCTGGTTGGGGGAACTTGGGGGAAAACAGGGGATGTGGGTGGAGGCAAGGCCAGCTCAGGGGCAGCAGGGTCTGTGTCACCACCTCCTGACTGTCACCCCCACAGCAAGCTTCCTCCTACCCCAACAAGGACACGTTGGCCTTTCTGAGTTTCTGCCATTTCATGTTTTTCAGCCTAAGGCCTGGGGAGGATTCAAGTCCTAATGGTCTTAGCTGTGGGTGGCCCTTAGCAGAGAGGTGGTCCAGGTCTCTCACTCCCCAAGACACTCAAGGTCATGGGAAGAGCTGGCCTGATGTGACTTCCACATAGCTGTGCCTTGGGGAACATGAGTGGGTGACTGATGCTGTGGCAAATGGTCCATCTGTGAGGAGGGCTAATGGGTCCCCTGGAGCAGTGGGGAGGTTGGGCCGTGGGCACCAGCATTTTGAGAGATGGGGATGGTGGACAGCCCTGTGCAGCTGGAGGCAGCCTGAGGCCTGAGCAGGCTGGAGACGGTCCCAACCAGGTGGCTAGATTCGAGACAGGAGGCTATAGTGGAGGGGTTGAAGGTGTTTTTATTGGGCAGCAGACTGCGGGGCCACACAGACAGGGCAGAGGCATCACCGGTACAGGTAGTCAGCCTGGATGTTGGCGGCGATCTCAGCCTCCCACTTGTCCCCATTGTTGAGCAGCTTCTCCTTGTTGTACAGCAGCTCCTCATGCGTCTCCGTGGAGAACTCAAAGTTGGGGCCCTGCAAGTAGGGTACAGGGACAGTGGTGTCAGGCCCCTCCCAGGAGCCTCTGCCCCTACCTCCTCCATGCCAAGAGCCTGCTCACCTCAACAATGGCGTCCACGGGGCAGGCCTCCTGGCAGAAGCCACAGTAGATGCACTTGGTCATGTCAATGTCGTAGCGTGTGGTCCGGCGGCTACCATCTGCCCTTGGCTCAGCCTCGATGGTGATAGCCTGGGAGAAGAGGACACCAGGCACTGCCACACTGCCCGGCCATGTCTATACCTGGTGTTTGCAAAGAAGCCCTCAGCCCTCAGATGCCTTCCTGATACCCACCTCCCAGAGGCTGCCCCTCACTTCTCCACATCAGCCTCTTCTGCCTTTTCCTCCAGCTGACATTCTCATCTGTTATTTGCCACTATCTCCTGCCCAACATACTTCCCATGAGGGGAGGGCTGTCCTCTGCTTCATTCACCCCAGCACCTGCAGCATAGGGGAATCTCACACTGAGTTAAGTACAGAATTATAGGCACACCTCATCTTACTGTGCTTTGCAGATAATGCCTTTTTTTTTTAATAAATTGAAGTTTCATGGCAACACTGCATCCAGCATATACTATTTCTCTGGGTTAGTACTTTTTTGGGGGGGACAGAGTCTCAAGCTGTCACCCTGGGTAGAGTGCTGTGGCGTTATAGCTCACAGCAAACTCCAACTCTTGGGTTTAAGCAATCATCTTGCCTCAGTTTTTCTACTTTTATTTATTTATTTATTTATTTATTTATTTATTTATTTATTTATTTATTTATTTATTTTTTGAGACAGAGCCTCAAGCTGTCAGCCTGGATAGAGTGCCCTGACATCACAGCTCACAGCAACCTCCAATTCCTGGGTACAAGCAAGTCTCTAGCCTCTGCCTCCCAAGTAGCTGGGACTACAGGAGCCCGCCACAACACCCAGCTATTTTTTGGTTGCAGCCGTCATTGTTGTTTGGCGGTCCAGGGCTGGATTCAAACCTGCCAGCTCAGGTGTACATGGCTGGTGCTTTAGCCCATTGAGCCACAGGCGCCGAGCCGGTTTTTCTACTTTTAGTAGAGATGAGGTTTCGCTCTTGCTCAGGCTGGTCTTGAACACATGAGCTCAAGCAATTCACCCACCTTGCTCTCCAGAGTGCTAGGATTACAGGTGTGAGCCCCATGCCCAGCCTCTGGGTTAGTACTTTTTAGCAATAAAGTAGCATTGTTTTTGTTTTTCCTTTTCTAACAGACAGGGTCTTGCTCTGTTGCCCAGGCTAGAGTGCCAATGCATCATCATAGCTCACTGCAGCCTTCAACTCCTGGGCTCAAATGATCCTCCTGCCTTAGCCTTCCAAGTAGCTGGGATTATAAGCACATGCCACCATGCCCTGCTAATAAAGTTTTTTTTTCTTTTTTTGAGACTAAAGTCTCAAGCTGGTGCCCTGGGTAGTGTGCCGTAGTGTCATAGCCCAGAGCAATCTTCAACTCGGGTTCAAAGCGATCCTCTTGCCTCAGTTTTTCTATCTTTAGCAGAGATGGGTTTCGCTGTTGCTCAGGCTGGTATCGATCTTGTGAGGTCAAGCAATCCAACCGCCTCAGCCTCCCAGAGTGCTAGAACTACAGGTGTGAGCCACCTCACCCAGCAGGTTTTTTTTTTTAATTTTTGAGACAAAATCTCACTCTGTCACCCTAGGTAGAGTGCCAAGGCATCAAAGCTTACAGGAACTTCAAATTCTTGGGCCCAGGCGATCTTCTTACCTCAGTCTCCCAAGTAGCTAGGACTACGGTGCCCACCACACTTGGCTAGTATTTTTTTTTTTTTTTAATTTTTATTTTTTAGAGACGGAGCCTCAAGCTGTTGCCCTGGGTAGAGTGCTGTGGCATCACAGCTCACAACAACTTCCAACTTCTGGGCTCAAGTGAGTCTCTTGCCTCCGCCTCCCAAGTAGCTGGGACTATAGGCGCCCGCCACAATGCCTGGTCATTTTTGGTTGCAATTGTCATTGTTGTTTGGCAGGCCCGGGCTGGATTCGAACCAGCTTAGATGTACGTGGCTGGCGCCTTAGCCCGTTGAGCCACAGGCGCCGAGCCAGTATTTTTTGTTTTCAATAGAAATGAGGTCTCACTCTTGCTTAGGCTGGCCTCAAACTCCTGAGTTCAGGTGATCCACCCACCTCAGCCTCCCAGTGTGCTAAGATTATAGGTGTGACCCACTGCACTTAGCCTAATAAAGTATTTTTTAATTAAAGTATGTACATTGTTTTTGCAGCCATTAATATTATTGCATACAACAGACTACATTACTGTGCAAACATAACACATACACTGGGAAACCAGAACATATGTGATTCTTTATTGCAATAGAATCAAACTAAACTCACAGTATTTCCAAGAAGGCCTGTGCTGTTTGTTGTATGTTGAATGAAACTCTGACTTACGGCTACTTATCCCCATTTGATGCAGGATAAGAAAACTGAGATTCTGGCTGGGCACAGTTGCTCATGCCTGTAATCCTAACACTCTGGGAGGCCAAGGAGGGTAGACTGCCTGAGTTCACAGGGTTGAGACCAGCCCAAGCAAGAGCCAGACCTCTCTCTAAAAATAGTGGGTGTTGTGGCAGGCGCCAACTACTCAGGAGGCTGAGGCAAGAGAACTGCTTGAGCCCAAAGAGTTGGAGATTGCTATGAGCTATGATGCCATGGTATTCTACCAAGGGTGGCAAAGGAAGACACTGTCTCAAATAAATAAAATAAATAAATAAATAAATAAATGAGATGGGCAGTACCTACGGCTCAGTGAGTAGGATACCAGCCCCATATACCAAGGGTGGTGGGTTTGAACCCAGCCCTGGTCAAACTGCAACAAAAAAATAGCTGGGCGTTGTGGCAGGCGACTGTGGTCCCAGTTACTGAGGAGGCTGAGGCAAGAGAATAGCCTAAGCCTAAGAGCTGGAGTTTGCTGTGAGCTGTAACGTCATGGTACTCTACCCAAGAGTGACAAAATGAAACTTCGTCTCTTTAAATAAATAAATAAATAAATACATAGGGATAACAGAGCTGTTGTAAAGATTAAATGAGACAATGTAAGTAATGAGCTCAGGACAGTGCCTAGCCTGTCTGCAGACGCTACTTGCTATCTGGAAGCCAAAACTATCATCTTTACTGCTGTTTGGAGACATGTGCTCCTGGTCTATGGCTATATTGGAGACATCAAGGCCACAGCTCATGGCTGGGACGACCTGGGAGTGGTCCACAAGACAAGCTAGGACTGAATCACAGAACACTGGGAGTGGAGGGCAGGTTATGTGGACAGCAAGGAACAACTATGTCTGGTGGGGGCTGTACACGGTACACCCCAGGGTCCAGACCTCAGCTCTAGTTGCATCTTTCTGTTTCTGCACTAACAGACCCTGACTCCAGCTGATCTGTGCAAGATCCATGAACAGAACCGTGAATGGGGGGACTTCCCTGGGGACATACATCAAGCAGACACACCACAGGCCCCCCCTGGCCTCCCTCTCCCAGGGCAGGGGTGGCAGTCAGGGGCTTACCTGTGCAGGGCAGATGGCCTCACAGAGCTTGCAGGCAATGCAGCGCTCCTCGCCGGATGGATAACGGCGTAGTGCGTGCTCCCCTCGGAAGCGTGGGCTCAGTGGACCCTTCTCAAATGGGTAGTTGATGGTGGCTGGCTCTCGAAACAGGTAGCTCAGGGTCATACCCAGGCCTGTGAGCAGCATGGGCATGGTGAGCGGGGACACCTCCCCTACATATCTGTGACCAACCCCGGCCTGCCCCATTCCCTCGCCCCAGCACCCACCTCGAAACAGCTCAGTCCACAGCAGTGTGCGAGCTGCCTTGTCAGTTGCTGCCCTCATGTCCATCTCAGGCTCCTGCACGTTAACATATTCTGCAGAGAGGAGGGCAGAGAGGGCATGGCAGGAGATCTCACACACACCTTTCCCTCCTCAGGAACCAGCTCAGAGAGAGGAGGCCTGGCCTTCACTTCCAGGTGTAAGAGCTGGCCTCCCAGGGGCCTGTTCCTTCACCAAACCTTTCTCCAGCCTCTGCAAGTGCCCTGTGAGGCCACCTCCAACCTAGCCCAGGCCAGTCTGTGTCTACTTTTCCTAATGCTTGGGTGGCCATTTGAGCAGGGCTTGAAACCAAGAGTCAAGGAGTGGGCAAGGGGTTTGACATGGGGGCTGGTGAAGAGGCACAGGCACCAGGGCATGGTCCACATCTGGCAACTCCCTCCCTATCACAGCTGGGGGGACAGTTTGATCACACCAGCAACCCCTGCAATGATGGATTCTGTCCCCAGGACCCATAGACAGTCTTGTTATCATACTTTTTTTTTTTAGAGACAGAGTCTCACTTTATTGCCTTCAGTACAGTGCAGTGGCATCACAGCTCACATCAACCTCTAACTCCTGGGCTTAAGTGATTCACTTGCCTCAGCCTCCCAAGTAGCTGGGACTACAGGCACACGCTATTTTTTGTTGCAGTTTGACCAGGGCCAGGTTTGAACCTGCCACCCTTGGTATATGGAGCCAGTGCCCTACCCAGTGAGTCACAGGCGCCACCCATCATCATACTCATTTTTTTTTTTTTTTGAGACAGAGCCTCAAGCTGTCATCCTGGATAGAGTGCTGTGGCATCACAGCTCACAGCAACCTCCAATTCCTTGGCTCAAGTGAGTCTCCTGCCTCCGCCTCCCAAGTAACTGGGAACACAGGCACCCGCCACAACGCCTGGCCATTTTTTGGTTGCAGCCATCATTGTTGTTTGGCGGGCACGGGCTGGATTCGAACCTGCCAGCTCAGGTGTACATGGCTGGCACCCCAGCCCATTGAGCCACATGTGCCGAGTCCATCATACTCATTTTAAGAGTGGAAACTGAGGCTTAAGACAGTGCCCTAACGAACCTAGGACCAGAACTCAGGTCTCCTCCCCAACCTCTGACAGGACCCCAAGCAGAAATGCTTCAGGGTACTGGCCACCTCCGTACTCACTGTAGGTGGCTGCCACTGTGCTGCGGTGTAGGTTCCGGCCACTGGGATATCCTGCAAGGAGAGTGATACTCTGTGGCTATGACCTCATGCCAGGAGACTGAGCCCCCCCATTCCCAGGAAAGACTCCCTAGGTCCTACCTGTGCTTGTAGCTTGGGCCAGGGCCCGCAGCAGCAAGGGTGTGTTTAGGCAGCGCATCTGAGGGCATAAGAAGGGAGGGAGGATGGTGTGTGTCCAGGAGGCATCCCCTCTAGGAACTCTGACACTGGAGGTGCCCTGAGCCTAGATTCCAGGCAACTGGGTCATCTCATGCCTGTCACAGGCACACAGGCCCTTACTGTTTCCAGGCAAGGCAGCTCCCAGCCTTTCAACCTAACCCAGCTCAGCTGGGCTAAGATTTAGAGAGCTTCTAAGTTCTATCTCACCTCTTAAGAAGCCTTTAAAAGCCATCCCTCCTCCCGCCCCTCCTGGAGCTCCAGCCACCCATCTCTGTCTTCCCTCCTTCATCCTCACTAAACTGACCAAAAATAACACTACAAGCCACCACCAGCAAGCACTGAGAGCTACTTTCTGCAGGCATGTGGTGGGGGTATCACATGTACTGCCATCTTGTCTCACAGATAAGAAGCTGCTGCTGCTCCATTAAGTTAAGTGACTCAGTGACAACAGGGGGATGGGCTGGGACTGAAACCAGCCCTCTGCTGGGGGAACCCTCAGAATCAAATTCCTTTTCCCAGCTTCAAGGCTCTACTCGCAGGGGTCCTCAAACTACGGCCCGCGGGCCACATGCCTTGGTGTGAATTGTATTTGTTCCCGTTTTGTTTTTTACTTCAAAATAAAATATGTGCAGTGTGCATAAGAATTTGTTCAGTTTTTTTTTTTTAAACTATAGTCCAGCCCTCCAACGGTCTGAGCGACAGTGAATTGGCCCTCTGTTTAAAAAGTTTGAGGACTGGGGACGCCTGTGGCTCAAGGATTAGGGCGCCGGCCCCATATACAGGGGGTGGCAGGTTCAACCCGGCCCCGGGCAAAAACAAACAAAAAAAGCCACTGACCATCACTGAGACTTTGGGTAATCATTCTTGTGGTTGGTATCTGGAAAAAGTTTGAGGGCGCCTGCTCTACTGGAACCGACCCCCTGCCTAAGGAAAGACCTTGGACAGGGGACGTCAAACGGACTCAGCCTCCTCACCTATGAAATTGGGGGTCATGAGAACCAAGGGAGCTCGTACCTGCCAAGGGGTTGGCCCAGACCCTAGCACTTAGCCAGAGATCAAAGTGCCCATCCCATGACCTGTAACCTCTAGTGGGCACACTGGGTTCTAGGCACCCAAGCCAGCACCTTCTCCGACCTTCCCCATGACCCTTGACCCCACGGACGCCAGCCTGGAGGCGCATGCGCCCTGAGGATGCAGACTCCTCGGTCAGCCCGCTGCACGCTGAAGGACAGAGGCCGTGGGTCCTGAGCAGGCAGAGAAGTCTGGTGCAGGGCTGGCGGCGCCAATGGAGACATCACACTCTGCCCCAGCCCCGCGCTACCCAGGCCTGGCCTTCACGGAAGAGCCCTGAATACCAACCTTGAAACGCTGCCGCTCCCTCCTCGGCTGAAAGGCAGCTCACGGAGAGGCGGAGCCTATCCTCTGAAAAGCTGCCATCGAGCTGGCTGGCTTCGCCTTTTCCGAGATGACCTTCTATGGTGTGGTCTTATTGGTCAGTACAGCTGCTGACAGACCCGGGATCCGGAAAAATCCTTCTTTTGATTGGCTAGGATGGAGCGGGCGCTTGACGTTATGCTGGGAGCTGCCATATTGGTTTGGAAGGCCAATAAGCGAGGACTTCCGAGGCGCTGGAGGCGGGACGTCCGGGGCGTGGTTCAGAAAGCGGCTCTGGGCCGCCCTGGTCTCCAAGCGAATCGGCTGTGGCTGGCTTGGGGCGTGTGATAACGGTAGTGAAGACGGCGATGACGTTTAGAGTCATTGACGGTAGCGACTCCCCGGGCAAACGCTGTGCTCATGAGCGGCTTCATTTACTCCTCACCGCAGTTTCGTGTGGAGGAAGTACAAGACTGCATTAGTATAACGTTACAGTTGAGGAAACTGAGGCACGGAGTATTTAATAACTTTTCCCGGTCCGTAGAGCTACGGGGTGCGGCCGCCTGACCGACACCTGGGTCTGTATGAAGCCCATCTCGTAACCCCCCCTGCAAATTCTGTGATGGAGGCTGCGGTGTAGAGGAGGCCCATAAGGCCTCTGCAGGCGTTTTTGGGATGGTGGTCTGGGAAGGCTCCTGGAGGAGGTCATGTCTAAGCCGACGGTGAGTAGGAGTCGGGCAGGCCAGGAAAGGCAGAGAGGCACGTCTTGTGTACTGCAGAGGTCCTTGTACAAAGAGGACAAGCATGGGGCAGGCTAAGTGCCGGCAGAAGGGGCAGGAGCTTGGTGACTTGTCCATAGAGCGAGAGGCAGAGCCTCCTAACGATTTGGGACTTGTGGGCCACAGGTAGTCAGTCCCTCTGGAGGGTTTCAGGCAGGGGAGCGACATGGTCCCTGTGAGCTTTGGGAAGAAGAGCAGGTGCCCTGGAGAGGGCCCCAAGGAGAAGGGAGGTCATGGGATGTTGGCCTGCATCAGACCCTGGCCATGGCAATTCAAGTGTGGACTTGGGAGGTGAGAAGAGGTGTCAGGTATCAGCCTGGGATTTGGGCTTTGGCAGCTGAGTGGATGGGGCCCAGGAGGATAAACAGGGTGGGACATGGTGAGGCTGAGGAGTCCAGAGCTCTGAGAGGCCCTCATGGAGCTGCTGCTGCAGGACCCCCACCTGACCTGGGGGAGGGAAGAGGAAGGCAACGCTCTGCATGAGCTAGGAAAGGGGACACCTGGAGCTTGGTCAGCAACTCCCTAATTTAATCTTCACAACAATTTCAGGAGGTGTCAATTGTCAATCTTCACTGCACAGGTGGGAAAGCTGAGGCCCACAGAGGACAGGGCCCCACTGCATCGCCCTCCACAGGAAAGTAGTGGCTCAGAGTGCTCTGTCTGTCCTCTTCTCCCAGGACACAGGTGGTTAGCCTGGGAGGGTTACTGCACTGGTTCCCATGCCCCTCCCCACGACCAACCTTAGTTAAGGGGTGGCTGAGGGAGGAAAGCTAGTGCTGGTCTGTGGCCTTGGCTGTTCTTCCTCCTCGTGCTCCCTAACCGAGGCCTGTCCCTGCTAGCTGCCAGGGCTGTTGGAGGACTCTAACCACAGGCTGCAGAGGGCCGCCCCAGTTCCCCGCACAGGCTCAGAGCAGCGTGCAGCTGCAGCAGCGGGCCTCCATGGCCATTAGCAGCACCCTCAGATTGCACGGTGTGTGGGGCGGGTAGCGGAGGTCGTTGACCTTCTCCATCCTGGGGCTGCGAAGCAGGCAGGCGCGATGGTGGGAGAAGGTGTCAAAGGAGAACTTGCCATGGTACCTGCCCATTCCGCTGGCACCTGCCCAATAGCACAGAACACAGGGAGGGAGATGCTCAGGGGCAGCCCAGGGGGTCGTCAGACCTTGACTCTGCCAATTACATATAGTAGGACAAAAGCAGGCTGGCTTCACTTCTCTGGGCCTCAGTTTCCCCATCTGCCCAGTAGCTAATTATGAGGCACTGTGTGTAAAGGGCTTGGCCTTGACTCTGGCACTGACTAGGGACATCAAGAGTTGGGACCAGATAGACAGACAGTGGTCAAGGGTATTGGTTCAAGAGCCGGGCGGCCCAGGCTTGAATCCTGGCTCTACAACAAGTTAGCTGTGTCACTTTGGGCAAATGACTGTGCCTCTGTGTGCCTCAACCTTCTCTGTACCATGGGGTGACAATGGTACCTATCTCCTGGGTGTGGGGGGGACTAAGGGAGTGTTCAGGCCTGTGGACACAGCAAACACTGTATTATTATGAGCCCTTCTCAGCGTCTAGGTAGGAAGGCCAAAGGACCCAGGGAGTGCAGGGGACACAGCCTAGGTGCAGGTAGTGGGTAATCAGAGAGAGCTTCCTGCAGTGGCCTGCCCCTCAGGATGTGGAGTTAATCATGTGAAGAGGGTGGGTGGGGACTTTCAGGTGGATTGGGGATACCTGGCATGTAGGTGGACTGGGGACCTGGGCAGAGCTCAGACTACTGGAGCAGCAGTAGGGACATAGAAGGAGGCCAAAGCAGGACCCCACAGCTAGAGCAGGAAGGGGGGCTGGTCTCAGGAGCTGAGTAAGGGCCTGGCTTGGTGCCTGGGGACCTGGGTGAGGTTGTCCTCAGGGAGCAGCAGGATCAGATTCACTGGCAAACAGCCCTGGCCTCTCCCCAGGCATGGGAGGTGGGTTGAGGAGGGTCGCAGACTGGAGTAGGGAGCTGGGCAGGGTCTGGTGGAAGGACCCAGATGAGAGTCCAGGCACAGGACTCAAGGGAGGGAGTTGTAGAGCCAGGACAGCAGCCTTCTGGGTGCTCCTGTATAACTGGCCACTGTCCAGGAAGGGTGCAGGCGCATTTGGGGCAGCTTGCCAGGTCCTGCAGCCATTCACTCTGATGCTAAGTGACCTCAAGTCACCTCCTCTGGCCCTACCTGTTCACTGAGGAGGAAATGGGGGATGGCACCCTGGATTGCACAGTCTGTCAGTTCATTGCTGGGTCTAACCCTGAGGTTTCCTGACTCACAGGCCAGGACTTTGCAGCTGCGTCAGGGCTGCTCTGGGGGACAGAGGTGGCATTGGCGCTTACCTGGACCTCCCCAGGGAAGGGGAGCAGGCAGCAACCATCAGCAGGGTAGAAATGGGGTGTGATGCCCAGGGTTGGACTGAGGGGTTGGGGCAGGGGTTAAAGAAGTGGCAGCTAAGGAGCAAAGAGAACACAGGAGGGGGTCTGCAGAGCAGCACGGTAGATGGGGTGATCACAGTTATGGTTTCTTAAAGACCCACTAAAATTGTGTATCTATGCAGAGATTTGTCTGAATACTTTGGGGAGGGGAGCAGAATGGAGGTGCTGGGATAGGACATAGCCAGTGAGGAAAGGCACCCTTCCTTGTCCCTCTGCACCGAGGCTGGGCAGGGACATTTCTTAGTGAGGATGTATGCAAGTGACACATGGAGTTCATTAGGAATGGTGACAGTGGGCAGGATGGCGGTACCTACCCACTCCTCCGAAAGGCAGGCTGGTGAGCGTCATGTGCATGAAGCCGTCGTTCCCACAGAAACCCCCACTGCTGGTCCGGGCCAGCACTCTCTTGACCACCTGGGAGAGAGCAAGGTATGTGCCAGGCCACCCCTTCAGGTGAACTCAGTGACACTGGTCTTGCTTCTGAAAGGGTCTGAGGCCACTGTGTCAGCTGAAATCAGGGCAGTGGTTGTGTACTGGTCACTCATCAAGTGGTAACGTCCGGTGGAGACACTGGCAGACACACCGTGACCAAGTGGTGAAGATGAACCTCTCCAGCCTTGGGGAGGTCTTATGCCCTGACATGATATGAAGAGGCAGCCCAGGCCTGCAGTTTTCTCACCAAAGTTCCCAAATGAATCCTAAGAAAAACACTGGAGGCCTGGGATTGGGGACACTGCACGGGAGAGTCGGTGGGCACTTCTCAAGCTGAGAGGCTTGGTTTGTGCCTGGTGAGATCCTGGCTGGCATCCTGGGGCAGGAGGAGGACTTTTATGGAGAAACTGGTAAAATCCGAAAAAAGCCTAGAATGTGGTTAATAGTAATGACCAATTAAGGGCCCTGAAATGGCGAACGTGGATGTGGGGTGTATAAGAACTCAGTACTGTCTTTGCACCTTTCTGTAAATCTAAGATTATTCCCCAATAAAAGGGTTTATTTAAAAAACATTGTTCAGGGGCAGCACCTGTGGCTCAAAGGAGGAGGGCGCCAGCCTCATATGCTGGAGGTGGCGGGTTCAAACCCAGCCCCAGCCAGAAAAAAAAAAAAAAAAAAAACATTGTTCAAGCCTAGAGAAGGCCCTGGGAGCTGTCCACTGAGAGGCCCAGACAGTGTGGGTGGGGGAGGGTGAGGCCCAGATGCTCCTGGGACCAAGGGCAGTGGCAGAGCCAAGAGGACGACCAGCCCTGAAATCCTGCACCTGCCCCCGGAGGGGTGGGCACATTCCCTCTGCTGCCACCATACCTACTTCCACACCCAGCCCCCACCAAGCCCCACCTGGCTGCTGTTGGAGAAGGCGTACAGGGCCAGGGGCTTCTCCCGCCGGGTGATGAAGTCGATGGCCTCATCCAGGCTCCGCACGTTCATGATGGGCAGGATGGGCCCAAAGATCTCCTCCTGCATCACTGGCTCTGTCTCCTGCACATCCACCAGCACCGTGGGGGCTGCAGGCACAGGGATAGCTCAGCCCTGGGGCATGGCCAGGAGCCAATCTCCCCAGGACTCCAGGCTGTGGAACTCCAGACCTGACTTCCCAGGACTCCAGGCCTCAGAGATTCCTAGAAAGTCTTCCAGAGCCTCTAAGAAAGGGACTGTGGGGCTTCCCCAGCCTTTGGGGCCCAGAGACTCCCTCAATGTTGGTCTCACAGGGGTGACAGGAACTTAGAACAGCACCCAGAATGTCCAAGCCACGGTGTCACCGTGAGCTGCTGAGCCATGTGGGCCCAACTGACTGGGGGGCTCAGGGCCATCTGAGTTTAGGACCTGGGGATCATGAGGTAATAGATTATGGGGTCATGGCCTCATGGGACAGATGATGGGATGGGGGTTAGAGTCTTAGCACCCTGGACCCCTGGGGTGGGAGTGCAGTGAATCCAGAGCTGTGGGAACTGAGTTTGGAATCACAGAGTCACAGGCTGAGGACCTCAGCCACAGGAGCGTTAGCAAGAGCCGTGGTGCGCTCAGGCAACGGGGCTGAGGTTTCAGGCTCAGTCGTGTGGCCCGGCCCTGGCCCCTCCAGCATGGCAGGGCAAGTGGGACCCACCAATATAGCGCTCACTCTCGTCGCTCTGGCCACCGATGGCCACACGGCCACAGCCCAGCAGTGCCTGCAGCCGCTGGAAGTGCTTCTGGTTGATGATGCGGCCCAGGTTTGGGGAGCTCTGGGGGTCGTCACCATAGAAGCGGGTGATGGCGCTCTGCAGGGCGGGCAGCAGGCGCTCCTGCGTTTCAGGGCTGCACAGGATGTAGTCAGGGGCCACGCAGGTCTGGCCAGC
>CAUYON010030597.1:0-19002 GCA_963573935.1 Arctocebus calabarensis
GATGTTCCAATACAGTTATTTGCTTATTGGGTAACCTCCCCCCACACAGATTGTGCCATGTGAGCTGGTGCAATGTTGTGATGCAAGAGCAAAGAGTTGTTGGCAAACAGTTCAGGTTGTTTTCATCTAACTTTTTCAGCCCTTTCAGGAGATCTAAATAGTAAACCTGGTTAACTATTTGTCCAGGTGGTACAAATCCAAATCCATAATGAACAATCCCTCTGATACCAAAAACAAAAAATATTACAAAAGTGTAGCAGCCCATATTCCCTATGGCTAGGAGAAATACCTGTATACTCAATAATGGAACACCTTGGTGAAAAGGGCATGGAGAGAGATTTAGCTCTCCTAACCAACATGAGAGCTCACGAGATGAGAGCAGTGGTGAATTGGCAGTCTCTACACCTGTGGTGTTGAGAGGCACAAGATCAGCCTTCTATTAGGCCGGAGGAGAAGGCCGTCAGGAGTATGCACATTCTATCACAGACCCGCTTACTCTGACTCTGTCTCCTCTCCTGCCTGCAGAACGCCAGCATGGCGTCTCTCTGCTGAAGATCACCAAGCTCTGCTAAAGACTAAAATCTATCTTTCTAAGAAGACTGCTTTACTCTCTCTAAGACTCTCTCTCTCTCTCTCTTGCTAAAGTAGATAGCCTCAGGATCCTTCTGATAAATTGTTCCTCAGTGAGATAACAGCTTAGCAGTCCGTGTCTGGAATCTAGTTAAGCTGGGCCCGAGACCTGGCCAGTCCCAGGCCCCAAAAAGCAGTGGCAGTGGTAGGCTGTGACACAAGAGGTTAGTAGCATTGTTCTGACTCTTTATTTGGACTGACAGGACTTTTTTGGTCATGGAGAAGGGGCTGAGTTCCACTGTGCATTTTGACATTTAATTTTGGTATATCCATGTTTCATCACTGTGATAACAGGGCACAAAACATCATCTTGCCTCTCCAAAAGG
Source organism: Arctocebus calabarensis (assembly GCA_963573935.1). NCBI lineage: Eukaryota > Metazoa > Chordata > Mammalia > Primates > Lorisidae > Arctocebus > Arctocebus calabarensis. The sequence continues at coordinate 957 of CAUYON010030597.1, forward strand.
TCTTGGCAAACGCTGACTCTCCTCTGCTTTGGTTCATCAGTGAGCTCCTTTGAGACCATTTTTGCACATATTTTTCCCATGCCACTATTTTCAATTAAGATTTTCCTGTTTCTCTATTGATGTTTCCTTGGTCTGCAGTGCTTCTCACAGTCAGCTGATGATTTTGACGCACAATTCAATGAACTTTGCAATGTTTTCATACGTTCTGCTCTTTACTGGCTGTCCTAACCTCTCTTCATCTGTCATGCTTTCTCTCCCCTCAAAGAAACATTTAGTCCATTCGCATACTACTGTTTACTTCATGGCATTATCCCCGTAAACCTGAACAAACATGTCTCTGGTTTCACTTCTACTCTTGCTACGTCTGACAAGAAGTTTAATATTTGTTTTGTTATTCAAAGCTCCAGCCTTCTCATGACAGCACATAGAAACAAGCCTAAATGATAACAGATGCTGCTCTGCAAGACAGCGGCACAGTTTGACAAGAACACTGCTGGGACACAACAAGGTCACGAGACCTGAGTAGTTTGTACAATGCTGCCCCCTAAGCACACGGTGGTGAGTTTGGGAATATAATTGTCAGACCTCGTGTATGTTCAAAATGATTTTTTTCACCAAACCCTTCTTACATCATCTGCAAATGAACTTTAGGAACGCTTCTGATGGTCTGTTCCTATTGCTGGCATTGGCCAGGCCATGTGGGGTAAATTTTCTCTTAAATCTTTGGACCTCGCTTCATCTTCTCATCACTCCCTGCCTTCCTTGTTTGCCCAGGGACCCATCCTCCGTGTCATCATGTCTCTTTTCCTTGTGTCCAGTCAGATCTGAGAACACATACATTGTTTTTATGGGTATGCCAATTACTCAGGGGCCCTGAAAAGAGTTAAGTCAGTTTCTGTCCTACCAGGAGCTTGTAAGAGCATCCATTCCACATTGGACGAGCTTTCCATTTCGCCTTCATGATAGAGCTGAGCCTGTCTGTTTGGATTTTAGGAGCCTACAGAAACACTCCACATGCTTGCTGCATGGCTGAGAAAATTCCCATCTTTTATAATCTTGCTGATGAATTACCAGTAGATAAGACTGCCAGGAACCAGTCTAGCAAAGTTATTAGGAAAACTTGGGAGTAGACTGGCACGGGATGGAAAAAAGGGACACAGAAAATAAAGGGATCAGGAGGACCTTTCCTCAATAGGAAAAGGCAACCTCAGCTTTATTGCACAGCTTTTATACACTATAGCTTGAAGGCATGATTTTGTCATTATTGCATAACTTGATTAAAAACAGCCTAAGAGCAGAACAGCATTCTCAGCAGTCTGTGCTGACCAGAAGGGCATGTCTCCACTCCTATCTGGTTCAGGAACCAGCCGTAACAGGAAACAGCTGGGGCCAGGTTGCATTCAGTCCTTGACTCAAATGCAGTTCCTCAAAACTGGGGGTCTGCGCCACCCAGAGGTTGGCTTCCAACACAAGACAGTAATATAACAAAGCATAGAAGTCCTGACTTGCTGTAAAATTATATTTTGTTTATTATTCAGGAGCTTGCAGCAGAAATATAATTAACACCAAACATATGATAGCTCAGGGAACACTGAATCAGTTACAGTCACAAACAATAACCACCTCCTCATCTAGAAAAAGGAAAGAATGGAAATAAGAATGTAACCCCTAAGGTGATAGGGAAAAAAGTCTAGAATCTGGTCCAAGCATATTTTAAGGATAAAAATGAAGACAGTGTACCTCAAATGTTAAAGGGGTATCCTGATGGAAGTATGGAATAAAAATAGCATGCTGGCAAACAAATTCTCTAAACATAACCATTAAGCAACTCAATAAACACTTTCACTCTCTCTCAAATACATGTGACAGGAGCAACTGTGAAATGAATTGACCCCAATGTGCAGTTGAGTATGAAACCTCTGAGAGGGTCCTGGCCTTGTGGGAAGACAGACTGACGCCCAGCAAGAGCTAGCATAGGTTATACTCCTCTCAGAGTAAAGAATCCAGTAAAAATTAGAAAAAGAAAGTGAAAAAGTTTGATGAGAAATCAGTTCTATCCGCTCTTTCATGTTTATTTATTTTTCTTTATATAAGACTTACTTTTAAAGCTTTCTATAAGAAAAAAAAATTTGAAACTAGAAAAAATAATAAAAACTAGTATGTTTCACATCTTAGCCGTATGGCTGCTATGAATGTAAATATCTCACAAGGCACTTAACTTGTTAGACAGAGAAGCATGTTTTGTTCGTGAACCTTGTTATACTTAAAATAACAAAAGTAAAATGGTAACAAAATATTTTTATTCCTTGCTCTTATCATATTCATTTTCTGACTATTTATTTTTCTCTAAAAAGAGCGCATTGTATATGCTATAAGATGTAAACCAGGAGCATCTTTTTTAGAGGATTGCCAGTTTTAAGAAATCTTCACTGGGCGGCGCCTGTGGCTCTAAGGAATAGGGCACCAGCCCTACATACCAGAGGTGATGGGTTCAAACCCAGCCCTGCCCAAAAACTACAAAAAAAAAAGAAAGAAACAAAAGAAAGAAAGAAATCTTCACCTATCAGCCACTTACTCATTTTAGGCTTTCTCTTTGTGTAGAATTCAAGCTCCATGAGAATCTACTCTTCCATTGCCAATGCAACTCTAGATCAGTATTTTTTTTGATTTTTTTTTTTTAAATCTCAGGGCACATTTGAACCTATAGTTAAGCTTCTGCAGCACACTTCAATTCTGTTGATCAAAAAAAGTAAAAAGAGAATAGACATACTGTACTTTGAAGTTCTTTAAAAATTAATTAATGTTCTTTAGAAATGTTCACTGCACAACTCAGATCCTCTCATAGAGCAATGGTTGAAAATCCCTGCTCTAGAGCTAGACCCAACAGAGAAATATTGAGCTCAGTAATCTTTACTAGATATACTACTATTATTTTCCTTAAAATTGTATTTATTGTGTGAATATTATACAATGCAGAACCAACAAGCACGATGTTCATCCTGGAAAAGGAAGGGAAAATCTCCAAGTTTGTTAAATGTTCGAGCTATAGTGAAAATAATTGAAAATTAAGAGATTTTAGTTCAAGATTTATCTGAGTGTCAAAACCATCTGTTTAACTTTTGCATAGTATAAGTTTTTTAGTATTATGATTCCTCATTTATAAAATGGCATTTCATCAAGCTGAAAAGGAGATTAAAATGTCTGATATATAGTTAGATATGTAGTTAGATTATGCATGTGACTTAGAATGTTTATCTGCTAACCCAGAGACTCCAAGATTACTTTGATTTCTTTCTTTCTTTTTTTTTTTTTTTTTTTTTTTTGCAGATTTTGGCCGGAGCTGGGTTTGAACCCACCACCTCTAGCATATGGGTTCAGTGCCCTACTCCTTTGAGCCATAGGCGCCACCTCTTGATTTCTTAATAAATAAGAATCTTCCAGAAAAGCCTAGCTAATTAGTGATTTTGTAGAACCATACAATTTGTTTTTTAACTGGGACACTTTCAAAAGTGAAGTGAGAGGCTTTCATTAATCACACCAGGACAGACCAGGAGCGATGGCTCATACCTATAATCCCAACACTGAGAGGCTGAGGCCGGTGGACTGCTTGAGCTCAGGGGTTCAAGACAGACCTGAGCAAGAGTGAGACCCTGTCTCTACTAAAAATAGAAAAAACTAGCTGGATGTGTGATAGGTACATACCATCCCACCTACCTGGGAGGCTGAGGCAAGATGAGCACTTGAGCCCCAGAGTTTGAGGTTGCTGTGAGCTCTGATGATGCCATGGGACTCTACCCAGGGTGACAGAGGAAGGTTCTGTCTCAAGAAAGCAAACTCACAGGACAATTGGAATAAATGATTCTGTCTAGGGAAAATTGAGGTTTTACTTCACAATACTTAGACTGATGACTTTAAGAGAGTGAGCTCCTATCAGAAAGATCTGAAAATACTTTATTTATTTATATTTTGTTTTTGCAGTTTTTGGCCGGGGCTGGTTTGAACCCACCATCTCCTGTATATGGGGCTGGTGCCACCCAGATCTGAAAATATTTTAATGGTAAGAGTCTGAAGATTCACACATTTACACAAAACACATGCATAAACACACAGAGATAATCAGGGATGATGGAAAAACTAGCGTTTCCCCAGCATTCAGAACATGACAGTCAGAAATATTTACGAAGTGAAATATCTAATTCAAAAGACATTGATAACCAAGAAAAAAAAAATTCTGCCAAGTTAACAAAGACAGCCACCTACCCCAGACCAAATAGTGGTAAATTCGTGGTCATGATAATTGCTTTATAAGTTTGTGAACAAAGATAGGCCTTTCTAAATGTTTGTTTTTCATTTCTGGATTTACTCTTCTAATCCCACAAGAGGAATTGGTCTGAATTATGCTTCCTAAAGTAGTTCTGCTTTTTGTCTTTGAAATAATTGTGGTTTGCATCTGGCCACTATTCATACATAACCTATTTACTGTACTGCTATGAAATCTGACACTTGTTTATAATACAGAGTGGCAGTGATCTGACCCACATTTCTTTAGTTCTTTTCAAAAAATATTTGAAAGTACTTTTTTAGAATGAGGAAGAATAGATAAGCTCTTATTTAATACGAACAGGACTCATATGAATCGCTTCAAGGCCAGAATAAGAAAAAGGTAGTCTCAGGATTGAAAGCTCAGCTACTTCTAGAGAGTGCTTTGTTTAAAATATTAAATTGCCACTGCTTCTAAGATGGACTCATGAGTTCCCAAGAGAGTGAGCTGATAACACGTTCTGGTCAAGTCTTAATACATTGAGGAGACCAGCGGGGCAATTTGCCACAGGGACTGACCCCCCATAGGCACCTGTAGGCATCTTAAGTAAATAGACTTGAGTGTTCAAATGTCAACAGGTGTTTTCACGGGTATTATTTTATCATCTTTTTCTTTTTGCTCTCGCCATAAAAGTGCATACATGGGGTCTTTAAAAGAGTTATTTTATGATTGTTTAAGTAATTCTTGATTTTATGAACACAGTATCTATATAGAAACAATCATTTGAGATTATTTTAGAAAAGGTATAGTAAATGAAGAGAAAAACAATGGAAATGCTCCTTTGAGAAAACATGCAAGATGTTATGTTATAAGTGTGTCACATAGTATAGTCTCAACTTACATGGATTAGATGCAGAGAAAAAAAATTAGAAGTCCAAAAATGTACAGAAAATTAATTTAGCTATGATACTGATTTATGCATACAAGAAAGACCCTTTAATACTTTGCTTTATTTTTAAAATTCAAAAGGAAGAAAGTTTGGAATTATACAGGGGATGATGAGGAAGGAGTCAAGATGGCCCACTAGACATCATGGTGACACCTTTCTGGCTGAAAGGTAGACGCTGAGCTGAAGAAAGGGGAGAAGGATGGCAGCTCAGGTGAGGGTCCGGGGTGGGGGGCGCAGCTGAGACGTCTGGGGACCGAGGGGAACTGCCAAGCCGAGACACAAGAAGATTGAGAGAGAAAGTCCGCGGAGCTGGAGCTCAGCCAACCCAGAGAGGCTTGGAGCGCAGGGAAGGTAAGGGGGTCCCCTCCCCTACGTTGGTGCTCATGGTGATCACCCCAAAATAAATTATATGGGGGGCACTGCCACCTTCCTCAAGCCCAGGTATGCTGTTAAATGGGAAAAGCGGCATGAACCAGTGAACCCCCAAAGTTTGGGTTTCCACAATGGGCACCGCATGGGAGATGCCACCGGGGACGAGGGAAGGACACCCCCTCTCTGCCCTTCTCTGCTTGGAGCGTTAGCACGGGAGCCACGGCCCTTCCCGCCCATCACGGTGAGGAGGCTGCTGGGAATCAAGAAGACCAAGAGTTCGAGGCCGCTGTGAGCTGTGAGGCCCCACGCGGTGAGCGTCCCCTGGACACCTGCCTGGGAGCAGGACGCGGTCACTCCAGAGCGAGCGTCTTCCCAGCCGGTGTGCCGTGGGTCCCGCGCTGGTGGCTTAGACAGGGTGGCACCCCAGGGACGCAGCAGCCTGCGGGCGGTGCAGAGGAGAGGTAGGTCTGGTCCCAGACTTGGGCGGGGAGGAAGTCCCGGGGGACACAGCCAGCGTGACAGTGTGTAGCAGGACCTGTTTTTAGGCCAGGCCTCCCCCCAGTCCTGCCGGAGAACCGCCGCAGGTGACGGGAAGGCAGCGTCCAGGGAAGGAGCCCCTGGTCTGTGCAGACCCACGGCCTTGGCTGTGCTGGCCGAAGGGGAGCAGCCCCCCATCACTGCAGCAGGGAGGGGGGCTGGACCCGAGACCCTCGCAGAGGCCGCTTCTCCCTGGCAGCGGGGCCTTGCTGAGGCCCTGCACACGGAGATGTTAGGGGGAAAGCCCAGCAGGTGCTCTGGGCAGGGCCAGAAAATAATTTCTGTAGATTAGGAGATGAGTGTGTAGACCTTATTTTATCTTAAAGGAGAGAGGGAGAGAAGAGAGCGAGTTTGGAAAGAGAGAAAGAAGGAAGCGGACAAGGAGACGGCCTGGCATCCCGAGAGGGGAAGGAAGGATGGTGCCCAGAGCTGAGGTCGAGCCCTGAATTTAGGGAGGACAAAGAGAAAAGGGGTACCTGCAGCTGGATTCCCGAGATACTGTGCGTGTGAAAGTTGCCTCTGTCTTCCTCTAGCAAGGCCAGAGACAGACTCTTTACAGACGTTTCTAATCCTGAGACCTCAAGTTCACACCCCCATTGTCAGTTTGAGGACCATTCAGGAACCCTTGAGACTATAGGAACAAATTTGGAAAGACGGAGAGCTGATGAAATGTAAACAGAAGGAATTTCCGTTTCCTTGTGGTCCGGTCTCTACCATGCTTGTGTGAAGGGCAATCCACAGGTGGTCACCTGCTAAAGAACCTGCCAGGCGGAGAAGGAAAGCGGCAGAGAGAAAGACTGACTTCATCTTCCCTGAGAAAAACTGTAAGTTAAGAATTTTCTTATTGTTTCACCAAAAAGACACACCATCCTTACAAGAGAGGCTGACTCTCCCTAGCCCCCAGAGATTCTTGGGGTAAAGTAGGAGTTTCCAACTGAGAAACCTCCCCTCCCTGTGCATTCTGCACAGAAATATCCAGAGGGTTGGACCCGTGGACTGAGGGGAAGCTCCTGGTCAGTCTTGGGTGGGGAAGGGGCTCCCGTGGACCCCCTAATGGCAGAGTGCTCTGGGGCTCCAAGGGTGATGAATAGGGGGTGTGCTCGCCCACCCTGAAGAGAAAGTGAGCAAGTGCACAGGGGACGAAAGACTCAGCCCAGAGTCCCCCAAAATAAAGTGGTTAACACCCTCCCTTGGGAAAGACTTCCCAGCTTAGAAAGACTGCCCTGAACCTCACCCTGGCAGCCTCCCCCAGTGGTGAGACCCTGTTGTGCTGATTTTGCAAAGCTTTTCCAGCTCTCCCAATGCAGCTATGATCTGCCTCGGTCCTCCCCCCTCTCAGAGGGAGTATAAATCACCTGACCTCAAGAAGCTACAGTGTCCCTCCTAAAGCATGTGGCATATGTGAGCACCACTCAGGGGACTAGAGTTTACCATAGGGCACCAAAGCACATCTCAGCTGCTGACTCTTCCAAACAGTGGGAAAAAACCCATAAGTAAGCATAGCACCTTCCAACACAAGCAAACAGAGTAGCTGGTTTGTACTCAGAAATACCACTCACCACCGTGCATATTAAGCTGGGGGACCCTACTCATCGCACACTGTGGGAAATAGATCAAGACATCGGGTGAGAGGTAACGGAAGGTGCTCAAAACTCCATAGGCAACTCAAGATTGGTGCTCACCTTCCTAGCACTGTCAGGGGCTGATGAGTAGAGACCTGAATCCAGCCTGTGAGCCTCAAGCAGCCTCAAGTCTTTATCTAGAGCCCAGATGAGAAAAAGTAAGTGAAAGAACTTCAGAAACATGAAAAAACAGAAGAAAATAACTTTTTATCAATTGTGACCAACCAAAGTGAGAATATAGCAATGACTGATGAAGAATTTTGAAGATGAATTACAAGGATGCTTTACAAAATATAAGAGAAAATAGAAACTCAACAGGAAGAAACCACAAAAGCAATAAAATTCACTGAAGAAATGGAAAAAAAATTAAAAAATGAAGTAGAGCTTCTGGAAATAAAAAGTGACTTAAGGAAATATGAAACTCACTGGGAATCCTTTAGAATTGGAAAGATCAGGGAGGAGAAAGAATCTCAGGGATAGAAGATAACATCTATGAATTATATAAGTCAGTCAAAGAGAAAAAAGCATAGAACTATAAAAGGAACAAAGTGTACGAGAAATATGTAATTATTTAAGGAGGGTTTTCATAAGAATCGGAGGCATCCCTGCGCGTGAAGAAGAAAATAAATAAGAAAACCCAGTTCAGGGAATACTTGAGAAACATTTCCCAAGTCTTGCCAGATATTCATCCAAGTACTAGAAGCTCAACAGAATCCTGGGAGATTCATTGCCAAGAGGCAAACACCATGACCTATGGTCAGCAGAATGGCCATAGTTAATGCTAAAGAGGCAGTCTCATGAACCATAAGGTGAAAGCATCAGGTAACTTAAAAGGAAAAACCATCAAACTAAACTCAGACTTCTCAACTGAGACTGCACAAGTCAGAAGGGACTGGACCCCCATTCTGAGTCTTTCCAAATGGAATAATGGCCAGCCTGGAATTTTGTATTCTTCAAAACTAAGTTCCTTATATGAAGGGGCAATAAAGACCCTCTCACTCCAGCAAATGCTGAGGGCATTTGTCAAGCCCGGACCGGCCCTGAAGGAGGTCTGAAGACCTGCATTGCACAGTAGACACCCTCAGTGTCACCTCACCCCAGTGCTGAATATCAGAGCCCAGATACACAATGGACCCAGAAGTAGACCCCGACAGTAAGGTCCTTCTCAATGGGAAGGAAAGAAACCACACACACACATTGGGCGGTGCCTGTGGTTCATTGAATAGGGTGCCAGCCCCATATGCCAAAGGTGGGGAGTTCAAACTCGGCCTCTGCAGAACTGCAAAAACAGAAAAATAGCTGGGTGTTGTGGTGGGCGCATGTAGTCCCAGATACTCGGGAGGCTGAAGCAAGAGAATTGCCTAAGCCCAAGAGTTGGATGTTGCTGTGAGCTGTGTGATGCAATGGCACGCTATCAAGTGTGATAAAGTAAGACTCTGTCTCTACAAAAAAGGAAAGAAAGAAAGAAAGAAAAAGAGAAAGAAAGAGAGAAAGAGAGAGAGAGAAAGAGAAAAAGAAAGAAAGAAAGAAAGAAAGAAAGAAAGAAAGAAAGAAAGAAAGAAAGAAAGAAAGAAAGAAAGAAATCCCCCCACTTATCAAATCTTTCAATAAATGTAAATGGATTCACCTCCCCTTTCAAGAAACATAGGCTGGCTAAATGGATAACAAAATACAAGCCAAGTATCCCCTGTCTCCAGGAAATGTATCAAAGACTCATTCAGACTCAGATGAAGGGATGAAAACCAATATTCCATGAGAATGTAAAGCAAAAGAAAGTTGGTGTAGCTGTAACTTTGAGTCTAACTGTACAAAAGCAATTCATGCAACCAAAACATTTGTACACCTATAATACTTGGAAATAAACAAAAGGTGATTTAAATTAACTATAATTTATAAACTGTTTTTATATAAGCAATTTTTCTCATAGCTATATTTGTGAGTGTAGTAAAAAGGTAAAATAAAAACGTAGTATCACAGGCATGTATTTTTCCTACCAACAAGCCATAGTTAACAACTATGAACATCACAAAAGCAAACACAAAACTAAAGCCACAGAAATTTTGTGATTTAAAAACAAACAAATACAAGAATGAATCCCTAAATATCATTTTGTTATATTTATCAATATTTAATTTTGACTCATTAAAATGTTATTAAGCAATATAAATGATTAGAGATAATTAAATTATCCCTTATAAGGTCAGATGAGAAAATGTACATTACCTGTGATTTCCACCCAGGTTTTTAAAATTTATTACACACTAACAGATTTGTTGGCTATCCTGTACAACTGTATGTTATTAGGAACGTGCAATGTATTCTAGACCATAGAGGGAAAAAGTTATATCAGCAAAAATCTAATAAGCCTTTAAGTATCTACTTGTGTTTGAATTCAGAATATATCCAATTTTTTATGTCTTCATGTATATATTTTTTTTTTCAGTTTTGGCTGGGGCCAGGTTTGAACCCACCAGTTCCAGCATATAGGGCCAGCGCCCTACTCCTTTGAGCTACAGGCATCACCTTCTTTATATATCTTATGTCTCTATATATCTTATGTCTTTATATATCTTAAGATATATAAAGATATCTACATATCTGTATACTGACATATAATTACTTATCTATAGACATGACATTCAAACTTTTATAAAGAATTTAACATAGTCAAATTTAGCTCTAGAAAATGACCTTCTAATTATATGACAGAATCTACAACAGCGGGGGTTGAGTGTTTGATGACTTGTATGTGTGTGTGCGTGTGTGATATGTGTGTGTGGGCAAAATAATAATATCTAGCATTGTGTGATCTAGAAATGGGTCAGCCAATATTGAGAGATCATATATTTTTTACTATAAAAGCAATAAAAATGTCAATGTTTTAGAAATATGACAATTATCCAGATAATTTTAAACTTTACAATTTGGATGGATTTTTCAGTTCATTTCAGTCAAATGTTTTTGTAATATTTAGCATTTATTGTTATTTAGAGAGAGTACTAAAAAAATAAGAAAATAAGGGAGTTAAGCAGAACCAAAGACAAAAACATGACTGAAATGGGCGGGCATTTCTTCCAATCATCTTGTCTTTATTTATTTTAGTAACACTTAGGAATCACCGCAGTCATTGCCATGGCTTCATGAACAGTGTATATTAACTATCAAAGAAAATGCTCCATTGCCTATTGGCATGTATTTTAAAAATCTAATACTGTAGTTGAATGCTATCTTCATTGATTTTATAGTGAAATGCTTAAAGTCGTGTTAGTTAACATGGGTGAAATGCCATAGGAATTCTTTAAAAAATGTGTTTTCAAGGTTCGTTTTCAATTCTAACAACTGCAGTAATAGAAAGATGTGATTTTGCTTTTGTGTGAGCATTACAAAGACACATTCCATAGGGTGTAATTAGAGGTTTAATCAGGTTAGTGGACTGTGCGCCATTACACAGGAAGCATAGGTCTGGAGACGATGCAGGTCTTCCGTGCAATTGCACACTTATTACCTTCTTGAGAATGTTTGGGTTTGCAATTTATGGAAGTGCACAATAGCCAATGGTTTCTAAGTTGGGTGTAAATTTTGATCCCATAAACAACACCAGAATGCATAATAAGGCATTAAGTAGATAAGCCTGCCTTCTCTGAGTTGTATGTTAAGAGGATGATTGCAGAATGGTGTGTCCACTTCTTTATTATAGCATTTCTTTATGCATCAATATGCAAAATTCAGTAATTAGCAGAAGGTCTCAATTCATTTAACGTTATGAGCGAGTTCTAAACAGTACCACATTCTGTTAGGTCGTAATAGCTCTCTTGACCCCCGCCTAGGCACAAGGCATCCCTGTACCACCAGGGAATTACAAAAATAACGGTGGCTTCCTTTCTTTTCATAGATATGCAAAGTACATTTTATACCAGTGTGTATTAATGAGTGTAGAAAATGCGAGGTTACTTTTAGTTATCAGACCCAAAGTGTGGTAAATCATCGCGGGAATGTGCACTTCTGTGGTTTGAGCCACAAAATGAAGCAAACAATAATATTTTCACCTCTTCTTTTGTGAATAGAAACTTCAAACATAAAATAAACATTTCAAATAGCTTTTTCTCTCAACATACAGGAGGAGAAACAATTTTCTAAAGTTAATAACATTTCTGCAAAGGCTATGGGGAAATCATACAAAGCTAAACTATAGCAAGGAACCCTGTTAAACAGAAAACTTTTTAAAACTTCTATTACTTTTTTCTTCATTGTTCTATGAAATTTAAAGTACTTTTACAGAGTAACCATTTTTTAAGAACCTGGATGCCTTATGTGTCTTAGAGAAGAAGACATTTAACTACCTCCCGCTCTTGCATCACTTGAATTCCTGAAAGAATATGTTCTCAAGGATGTTTTCTTTGTTCTAGAAATGCATCTGAGTTCTGTTATTTATTTATTTATTTTTGTCTTTTTGCAGCTTTTTTGGCTGGAGCTGGGTTTGAACCTGCAACCCTGCAAACTCCAGCATATAGGGCTAGCGCCCTACTCCTTTGAGCACAGGTGCCACCCTGAGTTCTGTAATTTTTAAGGCATGCCTTAATAGACAAAGAAAATATTTCAATAGGTTATAACTGTTTTGGTGAAGACATTTGTTTTCCAAATTAAATTTGATAGCTATGATTTTACTTAAGGGAATGGACATGATATTCTCTTTTTCATATTTGGGACTCTTTTCAGTAGGAAAAAGCTCTTTGGGAAAAAATACGATGTAGAACTTTAATGTCTTGTGAATAACAAATTCATACATTTGAAATTGCCTTGCTGTCTACATTTTCATGCTAGTCAGAAATCACACTGTAGCTAAGAAAACTACCTTGCTAAGTTTCACACCTAGTGTTGGTAGAAGGGAATGTATAGACCTTCACTCTGCGATCAGTAGCTTACGGCAAATTATGGCAAACTTCTTCTTAAAGGGCCAGAGATCCGGTAAATAATTTGGTCTTTGTGGCCCATACCGTCCCTGAAGGAGTTACTCATTCTTCTCATTTGGTGCAAAAGCAGACACAGATGATATGCAAGAAAAACGGGATGACAGTTTCCCATTGAATATTGCTTACAATCTCCGAAATTTGAATCTCTTATACTATTTAAATGTCACAAATGATGTTTGTTATTTTTTTTTTAGACATATAAGAGTATAAAATCCTTTCTAACATATAGACATTGTGGAGATAAGCAGTGGTCCACTTTTTGGCTTATAAAAAAAGTTTGGTTTACTGATCTTTGGCTTAATCTACACTTCTTCTTGTACCACTTCACATAAGGGCTGGCACTTCTGACCTCTTGTTGTCTAATTTTCTTGTTTGATTTTTTTAGTGCTTCCTATCTCCCCAGACTTTCAACACTTTGTTGCATACACATTCTTTGCTGGGTTCTTTAAGTCTTTCTGAGTGCTTGATCATCTGCTATATTTCTTTTCTCCTCCCAGTAACTTCCTTTTGTATAATTTCTTTTCATAAATCAACAAACACAATGCATCAGAATTTTATAGACTCCTGTTAGGTCTGTTAATTTTTTGAACTTATTTTTTTTCCCTGATTCTACCTACTTAGTTTTTGTTTTTCTTGAAGACTCAATATATTATGGATATAATGATAGAAACAACAATGAAAACATCATTGAATAAATCATGCAAGATCTTTGTTCTCACACAGCTAAATGGAGAAAAAAGTATCATTTATCAAAAACACTGTGATTTGAATATGCCCTATCAAAGCAAGAGACCATTGGTTTTGGGTTCCAGTATCTATACACATGGATGGGTGTTGGTCAGATTTTGTTTTGCTATACCACACAGATGGCAAAATTTCTTAATGTATTCTGGAAGTTATAAACATTTATACAACATGTTTAGACTCATTGTTGGCTAATCCCTTCTCTTTCTGTATGTATAAGTGAATGTAATTCAATTTGTCCTACCCAAACTCTAATCAAGCAACTTTATACCAGAGTTATCAAATTATTTCATGTTCCGTGTGTACACTTACACGAGAAATTGAAAGCTAAATAAATATCCAAATGAGCAGTGAACAGCTATGCAATCCCTGCTCTTTGCCAAGCACTGATATTAGGGCTTTGCATGTACTAAATAATTTAATTAAGAACCAGTGAGGTCTTTAATTTTTATAAGAACCAGTGAGTAAGGAACTAGGTTTGAGGATTTTTTGTTAATTTTTGTTAAAGAGTACAACAGAAATTCCTCAAATAGTTTCAGACACTTGTATAACTTGTGTTGAACCATGGAGCATATTTCAGAGAAAACAAAATGCTGTAGTTGATGGCTGCATTTCTTCCTAGGAAGTCACAACAAATGAATATTTTTGTTGTATAACATTATGAACGTCTTGCTAGGCTTTGTGGTGGGCATCCATAGTCCCAGCTACTGGGAACCTGAGGCAAGAGAATTGCTTAAGCCCAAGAGTTTGAGGTTACTGTGAGCTGTGACACCACAGCACTCTCTACCCATGGTGACATAGTGAGACTCTGTCAAAAAAAAAAAGTTATTACTATCCCAATTATGTAGCTCTGTCTACTATGAAACGTAACTCTAGAACTACATCCTAACACACATTGCCATCTTTCTTACTGACAATGTCTTAAGCATTCAGTTTTTTCACTCATTGCTGGTCAGATAGAATCAAAGTGCTACATGAAAGTTAATGGCACAAAACAAAATAAGTAAGAAAGAGAAAAAATGTGTTAAAATGGCCAATAGTATATAAATATCTTAATATATTCTAGATGATAGAGCTTATTTGATAAGAAATAATTAGGCCATAAATCATGATTAAAAAGTACAGAATTTGTCATTTAAAATTGTAATATTTATAGATATGTGTTACTGCAAGTATGTAATTAAAAAGCAATAATAATTCCTCCTTTGATTCTCAGCTCTCTGTTGTGTATCATTTCTACAATTTCATGAAAAAACAGATAAAACAGCTGCATTTCAAGGAATATTGTTGAAAAGGTGTGAAGGCACACTTCCAGAAAAATAAAATAAATTTTGTTCAGAAATTTTAACTTTTAACACAATGCTAGCAAAGAAACCTAAACCAAAAACATGTAGAAAATTATTATGAACAAAATCTGCTACTAATAAAGGTAATATTCTTTTTTTTTTTTTTTTTGAGACAGAGTCACTCTGTGCCTTGGGTAGAATGCCAGGGTGTCATCATAGCTCACAACATCCCCTAGCTCTTGGGCTCAAATGATTCTCTTGCCTCAACCTCCTAAGCAGCTGGGACTACCGGTGCCACCACCATGCCTGGATAGTTTTCTGTTTTTAGTAGAGACCGGGGCACATTCTTGCTTAGGCTGGTCTTAAACTCCTGAGGTCAAGGGATCCACCTGTTTCAGCCTTCCACAGTGCTGGGATTACAGGTGTGAGTCACTGGGCCTGGCCAATATTCTTTATCATAATAGAGATTTACACACTGTGCACATATTAAACTTCTAGGGACATCTCTATTTTTACGTTTTTACAGAATTACTCCTTTGAGCCACAGGTGCCACCCTAGAATGGTTTTTATTATATAGTCCATGGAATGTAGATTTTAAGAAGTCAAAGGAACAGTTAACATTTTAGAATGTTTCAAACATATTGTTTATTTAGTGGAATGAGCTGGAACAGCAAATGCATCTCCTCATTATTTAATTGATATACCTCCAAGATATTGTTCCTCTCAAACATAGTCAATGACCATAAAATGCAGCTAGGTATTAGATTGTGCTTTCACTTGCATTTTCCGAGGCTGATTTGTTCATTGTATTTGGTTAGGATACGGTTTTCAGGCAAGCCTATGCATGATCAATGGAAGAAAGTAAAGCCATAAAAACAAACCAAAACATTTGATTCCACAAATCTTACAAGTTTTAATACAGAAAGTGGTCAATGTTGGCGTGGGCTTAATAAAATGGAGTTTATGTCCTAACTTGTGATACATTAATCAGTTAGCATTTATTGAATATCTTTCATATGATAATCATTGCCCTACACAGAGGGATTCAGATTTGAACAAAAAATAAAATTACCTTTGTGTTAAAGAAGTCTGGTGGTTGATAGTGACACTAATAAATAATTACTAATAATTAAGCATCATATGTCCTATGTATTTTTAAACAAAAGGTATAAAGTATATTATGAAAGCAAGTAACAAGATCTAACCTGATATGTTGTCACTGACAAATTTTTTGAGGGTGCAACGTAACACTTATTGAATTATTTTGTCGGAATCCAATCATTTACCTAGGCTAAAAGTCTAAATATGAATCAAAGTCTTTTTTATTCAGTTAATTTTATACTCCTTCCAGATTGAGCTGATACAATACAGGTAGTTTGAATAAATATGTCACGTATTTCTTCATTAAAGTGGTCACAGCAGACGTTGGGTGTATTGATGGAAGCCATGCCTGAAATGTCCTCCAGATTGAGCCCGATCCGGAAGTGAACTTCTGAAACCAAAGTTATTCATAAAATTACAAATTTCCTTAATTGCAGATATATGTAGCCTGTTCTTGTGTTTTCTTTGATTACAAGACTGTCAGAAAGATTTAGAAAACAATCATGCAGAACCCATGCCCATTATACACTATAGCCTTTCTGTGATATCCCAGTCTGGAATTGTCTGTCAAGAAAGAGTGAAATTTGCTCAGAATATGCTACTCTTATTGAACTTACAACCCCTTTTAGTCACTCCATCTAACTCCACCTGAAGTTTACAAATCATCTGTTGCTAATATGTCCAAAAAGTGTACTCTGCATTCATGTGACACTCACTGGTAGTCAGTTTTGGAAAGCTGACATTAGCTGATCTTTAGTTTTCTTGTACCAAATATTGTCCTTCAGATGCTGTTATAGACACTAGAGGATATTAAGAGTAACGAAACCTTGCTAGCCCCTCTAGAAGAGCTTGAGGCGTAGCGTTTTCTAACCTTTATGATAAGATTCAAATATTTCTTTGATAGGCAGTGAATCATTAGAATTCAGAAGAGACATTTTCACTGTATTTTATTTTTCCTTATGTGCAAATTTCTATTGTAGTCTCCAATGGAGTTCAGCAGTATTGAATATAATCAAGTCTTCCCTGCTTTTTAGGACATTTCTTCATTGCTGAGAAGTCTATGATTCATTAGAAAACTATTAAACAACATACTGCCTTAAATTTAGATCTTAGTTAATTGTTTAAGCAAATAGACAACCTACCCAATGGGAAAGGATATTTTCACATTTTGAATCAGACAAAAGCTTGATAACCAGGATCTATAGAGAACTCAAATTAATCCATATGAAAAAAGCCAACAATCCCATATATCAATGGGCAAGAGACATGAATAGAACTTTTTCTAAAGCAGACGAATGGCCAACAAACATATGAAAAAATGCTCATCATCCCTAATTATTAGAGAAATGCAAGTCAAAACCACCCTGAGATACCATCTAACTCCAGTGAGAATGGCCCACATCACAAAATCTCAAAACTGCAGATGCTGGCGTTGTTGTGAAGAGAAGGGAATACTTTTACACTTTTGGTGGGACTGCAAACTGATACAACCTTTTTGGAAGAAGGTATAGAGAACTCTCAAAGAACTCAAGCTAGACCCCCCATTTGATCCTGCAATCCCATTACTAGGCATCTACCCAGAAGGACAAAAAATCCTTTTATCATAAGGACACTTGCACTAGACTGTTTATTGCAGCTCAATTTACAATCGCCAAAATGTGGAAACAGCCTAAATGCCCACCAACCCAGGAATGGATTAACGAATTGTGGTATATGTTTACACTATGGAATACTATTCAGCCATTTAAAAAAAAATGGAGACTTTACAGCCTTTGTATTACCCTGGATGGAAGTGGAACACATTATTCTTAGTAAAGCACCACAAGAATGGAAAAGCCTGAATCCCATGTACTCAATTTTGACATCAGGACAATTAATGACAATTAATGACACAGTGGGGGTGGGGGAAGGGGAGAGCAGAGAGAGAATGAATGAGGAAGGGGTAGGGAAAGGAAGAGCAGAGAGAGGGAAGGAGCCAGAGGGGTGGGGTGTGCGCCACACCTTTTGGAGGCAAAACACGATTGTAAGAGGGACATTACCTAACAAACTCAATCAGTGCAACATGGTTTCTTATACCCTCAATGAATCCCAATAAAAAAGAAAAAATCAAGGTCCAGTTCTGAGCCCATAACGATAAATGCGAAACAGAAATGCAGAAAGTCGCCTTGTTATCTGGTTTGTCTCCAGCAGAGTTCAACTGATT